>VWZN01018866.1:1354800-1366204 GCA_013396955.1 Regulus satrapa | reverse complement strand
AAAAAAAAAAAAAAAAAAAGTAATGAAAGAGCCACAGATCTATCAGCTCTTCTCAGTAAGTGACCCAAGATCCTGGCTGGAAGTGGCTACTGGGGTGCAAGAAAAGACTTTGGCCTGAAACTCTCACCTTAAATCCCTTCAGTACCATCTGGGGAGGGGTTGGAAGGAGGAAACTGGAGATGTGTTCCCATTTAAGACACCAGGGTTTGATGCAAAGAAGAAGGCAAGCAAGGAGCATAAGCCCTATGTACAAAAACTGCTCAAATCCTGCAGTTTTCAAACCTTGACAGGTAAAGCTTCTGTCCCAGCACGGGAACAGGATGAATTTGGGTACAAGGTGTGGTGGCCTGGGGAGGGTTGGGAGCCTGGGGCAGCTGTGCAGATTTTGAATTATCAAAAATATCCCTTCTAGGCCAGATGTGTCAAAACCTGGGTTGCTGCAGTTCCTTACATGGTGGGGTTTTTGGTGTTTTTTTGTTTTTTTGGTTGGGTCGTTTGGGGGGAAGGGGGGGCTTTTGGGGTTTTTTTTTTTTTTGTTTTTGTTTTGTTTTGTTTTGTTTTTTTTGTTTTTTGTTTTTTGTTTTGTTTGTTTTTGGGGGTTTTTTTGTTTGTTTTTTATATCCCTCAACAACTGTTTTCTCCTTGCTGCAGTCAAAATAAGCTTTCAGAGCACACTTGTGGCAGACAGGACTGGGATCAACAAGTTGCCTTCTGAAGTGTCATTCAGAGTGAAGGAGAGATGTGGCTGCTGACGTGTGATAGCTCTTCTCTGATGGGAGAGAAAGGCCTCCCCAGCTTGCTGAGGGAGATCAGGGAGAAGAGGTTTGTACAGCCTTTCAAAGTCCCCTATCTCGAGAGCTGAAGGGGCTCTGCTGTCTGCCGCAGCTCTGTCATCCCCAATCCCAAATCTCGCTGCCAGGAGGAAGGATTGCTTTTCCTGCTGCCGTTGGTGTCACCAGGCAGGTGGGGCTTTTTCCTCTCTAAACACCTCCTCTCCTCCAAACCTGAAGTGGCTCTTTTGCCCTCCAGTAAATTCTGCAATTAGGGGCCATAGGCAAGGCAAAGGGAAAGGCTGTGGCAGGAGCCGGGGAGGAACAGAAGGTGATGCACTGTGACAGATGCCCTTTTGATGCTGTCTGCTAACCTTTTTTGATGCTGCTTGTGAAACACGCTGCCACTTCCTTCTGTTCAATTCCCCAACTTGCCTGTGTGCTCCTGACATCTGCAGGGCCTGGGGAAGAAAACTTTTCCAGAGATAGAGGGGAGAGAGGGGCTCCTGCACTCACCTCTGGGCATCCCATCCCAAGAGCTGAGTTAATGGTAACTTCCAACGCCCATCCCTTTCTTATTGTTATCTTGTGTGGTCTCTAGTGAGATAAATCCCTTCAAAATCTTAGTGCTGTGTCCAGTTCTGGGCCCCTCTGTAAAAAGGACATTGAGGGGCTGGGATGTGTCCAGGGAAGGGAACAGAGCTGGGACAGGGCTGGAGCCCCAGGAGGGGCTGAGGGAGCTGGGCAGGGGCTCAGCCTGGAGCAGAGGAGGCTCAGGGGGCCCTGGTGGCTCTGCACAGCTCCTGACAGGAGGGGACAGTCGGGGGGTCGGGCTGGGCTCCAGGGAACAGGGACAGGAGGAGAGGGAACAGCTCAGGCTGGGCAGGGGAGGGCAGGGTGGACACCAGCAGAATTTCCCCATGGAAAGCATTGTCAGGCATTGGAAGGGGCTGTCCTGGGAGGAGGTGGACTCACCATCCCTGGAGGTGTCCAAAGAATGCCAGTGGCACTCAGTGCTCTGGGCTGGGTGACAAGGTGGGGATTGGGTACAGATTGGACTCAGTGATGTTAGAGGTGTTTTCCAGCCTAAATGAGTCTGTGATTCTGGGAAAATACACTGTAGAGTTCCCTATCTTGAGAGCATTTCCTAAGGATGCTGGGCTGTTTACCTCTGTATTTTCAGGAGAGGTTGCACCTCCTGTGTAACCACCTTCCTTCCACCCATGGATCTCCTTGATCTCTGTTACCTTTGCTGTGAGGATGTTCAGTGCCTCTTGCTGTGTCTGAACCTCCCCTTCTCCCTGTCCCCATCAGGAGAATCCCTGCCAGATCAAACAGAGGTGCTGGGAAAAGCCCAAGCAGCTGCCTCTGTCCTTGCTTTCCTCCTCCTTCCCACCTGGGGCAGTACAGAGGGAAAAAGCCATTGTGGCTGGCACCAAGGCAGATGGCAGCACTAAAATTAAGAGCATTAATTACTACTATTATTTTTAGTGGAAACATATTGGAAGCAGTGTGATTCAGAGCTGTCCAAGCCCCTGCAAGAGGCTGAGCACTCCAAGCCGAGCAGGAGGCAGCTGGCAAGAGCAGGGAGAAGGGATTGGATGCTCTTCCAAAACTTTGGGACACCAGCATTTATTTAAGCTGCATCCTCAAACAATTTCAAAAAGCAGATGTGCACTGGAGCTGAATTCAAAATTTAATTCCCACGGTTAGGAATTAAAGCTGGGTGGGATCACACTGTTGCTTTCACTGGCACGGCTCTGTGGGCATCAGTGACGCACAGCTTTGGTGCTGGAAGTGGGAGACAAATCAGTCCATGTATTTAAATTTCTAGCATTTTATTGGCTTCATAAAACATGGAATGAGGTGCTGTGTGAACAAGAAGTGAGCAACAGTCCTGGCTGAAAGAATTTACGAGCAGAAAGACCAAACAATGGTTGGAAAAGAAGGAATACTTTTAGAGCTTGTGAGCTGGGGATGGTTCAGACACACTTGTGCAGCTCCTGATCCCAGGGGACATGGAAATAATTTGCATTTTGTGCTCCTAACATACATGGAAAGATTATAAAGAGGCAACAGCAGAACTGGTAACTGCAAAAAAACCCATCACCACAATGATTTAAGTACAAGGTTCACCTTACTGCTAAAGCCTATGCTCCAGCAAGGTATCTCAGGTAAAGGCGGGCTTAAAGAAAACACTTGTTCAGGTGTCTTTCTAAAAAGAAATTAGCGTGGAGCTATTGTCAAAGTTAAGTGTGTTCTTCATGAGTCTGTTAAGCCAAGACCCAGCCGTGTTGTTGGAGTCAAATAAAGGACTGAAAGCAAATACTTGTCAAAGATATTATTATGAGAATTCTGTGCTCCCTCATTAAATCATTTATTAATGACTCCTGGAGGAGGAAAAAAAAAATAGAAAGACAGAAAAAAATATCACCAGATGAGTTATTTAACAGAACCCCACAAATTCAGCATGTAGCATATTCATCAGAATCTATTCAAGCAGATTCAATGCTTGGATAAACCACTGTTTTTTAATCTAATTTCCCAGGCAGGAAGACTGCCAAAAAGTGCAAATGATGCTGTAAGAATGAAGAGAAGCTTTTTGTGGCCAAATACCTCAATGATGTTTACACAGACACTCAGCATCTCACTCCCTAAAAGTCGCATTCCTTTGTGTCATTTGGACACAGGATTTTTAAAATTTTTATTCTTATTTTAAAATGCTTATTTCAGAGTAGGGGTAGTTTAGGGTGTATTTGTCCACAGGACTGAACATATCACACCAGATTCATTACAGAGGGATGGATTGGAGGCAGCAATTCCTCTGCGCTGAGCTATTGAAAGTGAAATGGGATAATTGCCACAGTTACAACACGACTGATCAAGCTGAGAGAAACAAGTTTCAAATTGTACCAATCAGCCCTAATCCGAAGGAGTTATTAACAGAGCTCTACCCTGGTGAGCCCGCATCTGCTAACTTGAGATAATGATTTGTATAACCCTTTATGAAAGTTCCAATTTATTCTAATTCAATAAGTGAAAGGCAGTGAGCAGGGAGCGAGCCAGGGACAAGGATTCAGTGGCAGCCCCTCGGCCACTCTGCTCCTCCCAGGCAGGGCCAGCAGCTCCTGGTGCCATCCACCGGAGGACAAAAGGAGGAAAAAAAAAAAAAAATCCAGCTTGGAGGTGGAGGTGGTTTTTTTGTGTTTTTTTGAGTTGTTTGTTTGTTTGTTTGTTTGCTTGAAATATGTGGCATAGAACTGCAAGGCACTTACAAAAATCAGGGTGATGGTTTGACCTTCAAGCCCCTTGAACAGGACCAGCAGTGAGGATGTGGTACAGGAAGGACATGGGGAAATGGCTTCAGACTGAAAGGGAATAAAGACTCCAATATAGATTGGAATGTATTAGAATAGGTAAATAATAGATTTGAATTGATAGATTAGAATTCCAATTTAGATTGGATATTAGGCAGAAATTCTTCTTTGGAAGGTGGTGAGGTGCTGGCCAGAGAAGCTGTGGCAGCCTCGTCCTGGGGAGTGTCCACAGCCAGGCTGGACAGGCCTTGGAGCAGCATGGGTTACTGGAAGGTGTCCCTGCCCATGGCAGGGGTGAGGTGAGATGGGTTTTGAGGTCCCTTCCAGCCCAAACCCCTCTGTGACTCTGTGAAGGGCAGGTGATGACTCTTCCAGAACAAAAGAAACAATCCAGAATGCCAGGACAAGGGAGATTTTATCAGGTTCTCAAACACAAAACCTTCTGCTTCCATGGCTGTGGGCTCATCTCTCCTCAACACCCACATTTTTGTGGACACGAGGCTGGTTTGGCCATAGTGGGAGATGGCCACTGCCACACCTGGGATGTGGCCTTAGGAGACTGAAGCAGTGCCAAGGACACAAGCCAGGCACTCATGAGCAGTCATTCCCTTGAAATAATAGATGGGATGTCCTCACTTATTAATGGGGGGTGACAGCACAGCTCCACCTATCACAAAACACACCTCAATAATCCATGGTTTCCTGGAGAATCCTTTTCACAGCCCAATCCAGAGCTGCCGTGAGGCTGCTCCAATTTGTACAAGACAAATGTCTTCACTGTCTCCCCCCTGTCCCTTCCAGGCACCCACACAGCCACAGAACCTGATTCCCTCAGGAATTAAAGGAGCTTAACAGCAGGACACAGCCATTCTCACTCTCTGCTGGGCCCTGCACTAAGTGAACAAAAGCATCAAGATTTCTGCATATTGTTCTTCTCCTGAGGGGAAGCTTTATGTTATTTGCTGTGTTTGCACAGTTCCAGTACCTGAGATGTTTGCTTGGCTTTCTTTTATTCAAACACATTTGTTCCAGTTGCATTTCTGACCTATTTTACTGTAACTCTGTGAACACTTACTGGGTGATAGTTTTTGCCTTTGTTTCAAGTAAATGCCAAGAAAGTAAAAGTATCACAAGCACTTCAGTGACTGCTCTTGCAAAGTTTCATGGATAAAAGGGCTTTTCCCCTCTTTCTGTCCTTTTAATTATGCCTTAATATTTGACAGACTTCTAATTGTAAAATATTTGGTTATCTGTTCAGGGCAGGGCACCAGCTGAGAAGTGAGCTGGTCAGTGGTGCTTTTTTGGGAGTGACAGAGCTAGATACAGAGATGATGACAGGCTGGAACATGAGATTTATTTGCTGACCTAGGAGTTACCAACCAGTCTTATGCTCCTAAAATGCTCAATGAACAATGTTTCAATGGGAGACATTGATGATACCCATTTGTAGGCCAATCTCAAAGAGTTCCTGCTCCCTTCTCTTTCAGAAAATACAATATTAGTCATAATTTCATAGGTGAGCTCCAGATTTTCTAGGTTTTACTGCTTTACACTATTTTATGGCTACAGCGTCTGTCTTGTGCCTCCCTGAGGTTACTGCCTTGACACCACGGGAGTTCATTAGCTGCTGAGTGGGGAATGTGTTGCCTTTCTGGAGCACAGCAAGTTTTCAGTGCATTTTCTGAGCAACCTGTTGAAATATCGACAGAAGACTATTTCCAGTTGAAGNTTTTTTTTTTTTTTTTGTTGAGGACTTAAAACAATATTTGAGTGAGTCCTCAACTGCCATTGAGGCCTCCCCTGTTTGTTTCAGGCTGAGTGAGAGCAGGATATGTTACCCCAATGCTGGCACCTCCTAAATTCACACATAAAGTCATCCCCGAATTCCAGCTGAGCCTGGTTTTCTGCCAACTTCCACATTGTATAGCCTGAAAAATAGGGTAGCAAAGCTTCAACAAAAGAAAATAAAAATTGAATGTAGCAAGGGAGAAGGAAAAGAGTCACTGTCAAATGTTAATGACTCGTTCCTTGCAGTGTGAATGAGACAAGGATTGGATTGGGTCAGGGGGAGGAGGGAGGCATGCACAGCTCTGAGTGTAGCTGGGTGTTTAGAGGCACAGGTTGAAAGAACAAAAAAAACAGAACAAAATTAATGTTTCTGCAGAAAGAATATAAGACAGTTATTTGTTTTAAGACCAATTTCTACTCAGGATGAAAATAACATCCTGGAGAGTCTTCAGGCTGCTGAAATAGGGATCTAAACCCCTGAGCTACGCTGTCCTGAGCAGGACTGGTTACTCCAGCTCTGAAGTGGGGGTGATGGATTGCCAGACCACTACCTTGGCATTTCTCATCTGCTGCACAAAGACTTGGGTCATGCAAAGCAGTGAGCGTGGAGCTGGATTCTCCTCCTTTTGTCACAGTGATTCATTTCTTACTCAAGGTCATTAGCTCTTCCATATGGAGACCCATTACTGCCAGCCATTTCCAGAGCCCAGTAAAATCCTTCCCACAAGTTCTCCATGAAGTGAGAATGATATTCAGACCTTGTGCAGTCTCAGAGTTTAAATTGCCTATGAAAATGTGTAAACCATGTTCCTCTTTCTCAGGGCACCCAGAGTTTTGTACCGATCACAATGAATCAGTGCATGGAAAACTGAAAAACTCCCACGATATTTTAAGTATTCATCTGCTGGGGAAAGATGGATGATTTCTTACCAGCTACTAAGAGGAAATGTCCAGCTCACTTAATTGCCAGCAATCCTTTAAAAGCACAGCTTGTATTTGCTCTGCTATAACCACCTGGCTGCTGAGAGGATTCTGAGGTCAACAATATCACCACAAGTCTCATTTCATCTCCCTAAGACTTGCAGCAGCCTGGAACTAGTCCAGAAGAGCGAGGTAGGGCAGAAATCCATCTTCAGTCCTGTGATAAACCCACTGAGCCAAATATTCCCTGCACTTCCAGAGGATGAAGGCCCACAGTGACCCCGAAGCCACTGATTTACCCATGCGCAGATGAGTAATTCATTAATTCAGTCCGAGGGATGAAGCACCCAGAGCCCTGAGGGTGATTCACTGGAGCTCACGTGAGGCCTCTCTGAGTCAAAGCAGACGGGTCTGTGCTGGAAGCAGCTGCTCCTGTGCAGCCCTCAGGCAGGCTCTGCAGGGGGATGGAGGTGGCTGAGCTGGTGGCATCGGGCTCCAAGGGACTGTGCCCCCACCATGCCCTGGTGCCTTGTCCCCCTGCTCCAGGAGAGGCTGTGTGTGCTCCCTTCCAGTGTTAGACATTCAATCTGTAGCAATAAGGGAGACATGAAACCAGTAACTATTAAATATTTATCAAGATTGCCAGCTTGACCTTTAGTTTTACCACTGGCTGCGTACCAGAGAGGAGCTGTGGGGGCTGGCTGCAAAAAGGGGACGTGAATGCAGCTGTGCCATGGCCCAGCTCTGGCTTCTACTTCCTCATCTTCTTCCTCTTCCTCTCACCTTCTCCCTTTCCTCTGTCTGTGCTGGGAATGAGCCCAAGGGTCTGACAAAAGCCCAAAGTGGCTGCTGTGGTTGGCAGCAGCAGAAGTGAGGGAGATTTCATCTTTACTGCCCAGTTTAGCCAAAGCACACCACAAGCCATCCAACAAGGCACCACCAAGAAGCTCATTCCATCTTAAGGAATGAGCACAAGAGCTGAGCAGGGCTGAGGAAAGACAACCCCCATGCCTGCTGTCCATTCCCATTCTTTTCTCCTGTTCTCCTCACTGCAGTAAGGGTCTCCTGCATAAGCACCCTCCTTCTCCCTTCCTCACCCCACAGAAATGTCCACAATGGGGACGGACTTCTGCATCTCCAGATTCTAGACGGAAATAGAGAGGAGATGGTCTGGAAGAGGAAAAAAGAGATTTCAATTGACCCTTGGTTTCTGTTTGACCGTCACAGCTAATTGAATTGCCTTCAGTCAGTGCCAGGATTTTGATGGCTGCCTTAAGAATAGGGCTGGCAGAGTAACAGGGAATGACAGCTGCTTTCTGCAGCTGGTTCCAAACCAAGGAGCAGGTCAATGAGCATGGATGAACTGGGGCTTGAAAGCAAAGAAGTACATGCGTACTCTCCTCCCAACACAGGCTGGGAGAGGGGAGGAATTGCCATTTCTTTCTTTTTTCCCAATTCAGCAAAAATATCTGGACAAATGTCACTGTGTTGCGGAAGCTGTTGAGTTTTTGAGCTTCTTCTTTTTTTTTTTTTTTTTATTTTTTTTAATCCCTCTTTTTTCTTCTCTATAATTTTCCTAAGCCTATTTTTCTGCCCAGTGGCTAGGACGGAATCAGCAATCAAAAAGCAGAGCTGCTGAAATCAATTGAAAAAGTCATTAAGCAGCTGTGGTGTAAAAAAGCCTCCCCTGCCCTGAACTCTGTAGCTGGTCCCATTCATCCAGCTCTCCTGCCCAGCTTGCTCCAGACACCCAGCTGGGACAGCGTGTCCTGCAGATCCACCAGCTGCAGCCAGCAACGGGGGAAGCAGCCGCCTGGTAAATTTAGATTTCTTGACTCTGCCACCAGGCTGACAGGTTGAGGAACAGCCCCGCTTTGAGCAGGGTTTGCAGCGCTCCCTGCCCGCTGATAATTGCTCCATGGAGATGAACCCGGAGCCACCTCCCTGTGATGCTGCTGGCAGGGGAGCAGCCCTGGGGACAACCTCCCTCCCTCTTCAGCCCGGGGGCCACTCGATGGCTCTCAGCACAAATGCCACCTGGATTTACGGCTGGCCCAGCTGCTGGGTCAATACAAACAGGAGCTGGGACCACCAGGCTGTCACCGCCAGCCAGAGCTCCCTGCCAGAGGGACTGAGCTGATGCTCAGGTGCCCTGAGCCGTGCTCAGGTGATGGAAAAGGAGAGCAGAGCGCTCTGCATGTCGAGAACTCCCTGCTCAGGCATCTCAGAATGTTTCTGTGTGTGAGCATGGGGAGGGAGCAAAGCAAAGTAAAGTAGACTAGCAGTTTGGTTTCTGAAAGGGAAAAATAAATAATAAAAAAAAAAATTAAAATCTTTTCCTTGTCCACCTCTGAACTCTGGCCCTGAATGCTGAAAAGTTGGGCTAATTTTTTTTTTTCTCTTATTTATTTTTATTTTTTTAATCTGGCCACAGATATTTTGATGTGCTATGTGAGGACTATAAAACATCTCACTGTGGCAGGCCGCTCCTCTCTAAGCTGATGCTCAAATACCTTATGGAAAACAAAGGCATAAAATACAGGGAACTGATATCTAAAGAAAGAGAATGACCTAACTTGTCAGTGAAAGTTATCATGGCTTTTTTCACCAATGAGTATTTTTTTCTAGCATTCATTAAAAATGAAACAAGAGCAAAACAACTCTTAAAGGAGACAGCTTCCTTTTTTGCCTTTTTTTTTTTTTTTAATGGGATATACCACACATTATTTCTGATGGAGCCAATCTAATTCTCAAATGGAAGAAATTAGCATGACAACCAGTGAATTCTCTATAAATAGAGCAATTATCAGGAGAAAAATAAGGTCAAAATGTATTTACTACTAATTCAAAATCTTAGTGAGCCACTGAACAAGTGATTTGCTCTAACATGGAAATGTCCTGAGGGGATGGAGTTGAGAAGCAGAGCTGTGCATGCGGCTGCCTGCAATTTTATGAAGTGAAAGTATTTGAAAATGCTGTTTTTCAGGGCTGTGGGCACAGGGCCAGCTGTCTTTCTGGCATGTAAATCATATCGATCACTTTAAACTTTACAACTCAAAGGTACCCCTTTCATCAGGGGTAATTAATTAATGAGAGGACAGAGATTGGGCAGAAGAAGATCCTGATGTAAACTGGAGAATCTTTCAGCCTCCTGTTTAAACACTCATTCTTTTATTGTTCCTTTTTTGCCTACAGCCTGGCTGGATTTTTGGACAGCACTAACACATCTCTCACTAATGAATTTCCACCTGCTCCAATGGGGTAAAAGGAAAAATCCCAAGGACCACATTTGACTCATACTTGTCATAACCTGTTCCTGTGTTTATGGGTTCAAGTATTGTGGTTCCTTATTCTGTTGGGATTTGTAAATAAAGAGATTGATCCCAGTACAGGGCAGATTTCTGTCATGACAGTCACTGGGGAGGGTTAAGTGTACCTGGGTTTATGTCCATGCACACACAGGTTAAAGTTAAGGAGATGAGGAAGAATAGTCTAAAGTCAGCCAGAACACTTGCTCTGCTTCCCTCTGAGAGTGAGAAGAGTTTTTGTACCAGACACTGAGTCTTTGGAGGTGCCCTGAAATTTTCTAGAGAGTATTTAGCAATGAATCATATCTGGGAAAGATTTAAGGCATGGATGGTGGGAATAGAAAGTCCCATCTTCTGAATAAGAGGATGAATTGTCCTTTTTATCCTTGCTGGTAACAGTGGGTTCCTTGTGGTGAGAGAAAACCAATCCTGAGCATCTCATGGGTGTCACCGTGGAGCTAGAAGCAGCACAAGACAGTGACAAAGACTCCAATATAACAGAAGGCAAAGTGACGACTTTATTAAGAAATATAGAGGCTTATAAAGACTGTTTTGGTGCTCTAGAAATGGATTGGTTAACAAAGATTACTCTATGTTTATTGGTGCAGGAAGGACCAACACCCTTTGGTAAACATCTTAATAAAAACAGTGCTTATCACACGTGAAGGAATATGAACAAACAGCAGGTGTAAGCCTGTTTATGTTCTTTTTCTGAAACTTTCTCAGGGCCAGCCTGGGAAACTTCAACCTTTACCTTCTCCCTGACCACGGTCAGCGTCCATGCGTGGGGCTCAGCAAAGCCTCTCTGTCCAAGGCTGCCGTGAATCTCTGGGAGCTGAGGGTCCTCAAACCTTCAGGAGCACTGCTGGGCACTGCCCAGGCCCTGTCTGTGCTCAGGACGAGGAGGCTGCAGCTCCAGCACGGTGTTCTCAAGGGGGATGGCACTTCTCCCTCTCTCTGTCCTCCCTGTCACTGTGCCAGGTCAGAGACTGTGCATAGCCCCAGTAATTAAGCCAGATAAATAAAATCACATTGCTCATAATTACTGTGGACAATTTTGTATAATTAGATGTTAAGTGTGGTAGCCACTCTCCTTTATGGCCCTAGATAAGTACCTGCACCTTGACTTAGTAGAAGCCTGGTCGGAAATATAACTGCTTTGTTGCTCTCTTTGTAATTAACTACCATTAAAGCCACTAATTAGATAATAAGTTTTAAATAAGATGTCTTGATGTCTTAATTATCTTTGGTACACAGTGAACTGATTTGCTGGGGCAAAGCCCTCCAAAAGTAAAAAAAA
>VWZN01018866.1:1317441-1337300 GCA_013396955.1 Regulus satrapa | reverse complement strand
AAAAAAATAGAACAAATATCTCCTAAAAGGTGGGTTGTTTTGGTTTTTTTTCTCCTTAATTTGTGGATGTCTGGAGTGAGGTTCCCTTATGGAGGTTGCAGCCTAGATGTTGTCATGGACCCATTCTGGTGGAGGAATTTCCTTGGGTAGTCTGGAGGGTGAGGCTGTTGCTGGATGAGTCGTCCTGGTTATGATGCTGGTGTCTGTAATGAGCGAAAAAATTCACTGTGGATAAATCACAGCCATAAATCCTGTCTGTGCTGCAGGGATCACATGGGATCTTCTCCAGGAAAGACTCTCTTGGGGAATCTCCTTTGAGCGATCAGGAGTAGCCCTGATGTTTTCCTTTTGAGAAGGGACTGATGGCAGAAAGTGAGGGGAGTTTTATTTGCTGGGAAAGTGCTGACTGGGACATCAATCAGCCCTCATACAAGCCTGGAGTTATTAATTTAAAACCTGGTAATCTAGCACCTGCTCTCAATCTTCCTTTTGGAGGGCATAAAAAGCCACAAGATCAGCCTCAGCAGTTTTGTGCATCTCCTGGACTTGTTAAATCTCTCTCACTTCCTTTAACTCACTTCCTGAAATCTTAAGCATCAATGCTTTATGCTCTGCCTTGTAAATGAAGCCTGTTATTATCATTGAGATAGTGTTTTTATGGCATAAATAATGAGCTGAAACAGGGGAAGAGGCGTTGTATGGAATTACTGCCTGAACCGAGATGGAAATAATCAATATGTCCTCACTTACAAATCTCATCTGCATGTCGGCTCCATCTCCCTGCCTGTCTCACTCCCAATTCATTGCACAGGAGGCCCAATAAAACATGCTGGTGTCATTGATCTGGCTTATTCATAGCTGGAGATAGAAATGCATCATTCAAAATTAATGGAAGGCCTTCTCCCTACTGCCCCATCCTGATAGGAGTATCCTACACCCCAGCAGGTCAGAGGTGGGATTGGAGATCCAGGGTTCATCTCTGCTGTTTGGAACCTGGGTCACCACGTTTGGTCCTACCACATGTGGTAGAGAAAAAGGGAAAAGACTTTTTTAGATTACCTCATCCTATTCATTGCTCCATTTTAGTGAGAAGCTTGCAGTGGGACCTGGGTCTGCAGTTTCAGTAGTTCAGCCTAGAGGCATTTGAGAATTAACACAGGACAGGACATTAATGGCTTAAATTGGCTATTTGTAGCTTCCATAGAGAAATTTGGACTAATGACATATTAAAAACCCCCACGGACATTGTGGTGGCAGAGGAAGTGTTTATCAAATAGCAGGTTTGGACAGGAGCAAGTGGAGGAAGAGCCAGCACTGAAAAAATTTACACTGAGAGGGAGAAACTCTTGTCTTTCCACACTTGCAGCTCCCTCTCTCTGTGATAAAAGGTTCTGGTTCTATTTCTGTAGGAACACCTAATTCTCTTGAAGAAATGCATCTTGAAGTTCAACTGGATGAAAATAATTATTTGGGATTTGCCTCTAATGGATTTAGGGAAAAGTGTAACTAGAAGGTGAGGACCTGAATTGGTCTTCTGTTTTTTCTGCAGTCAAAATGACTGATCCACCTGAAGCACTGCTTCTTGTCTCTATAGGTTCTTTGGCAAAGAAATTGCCAATTATTTGCTGAGGAGAAAATATTCCTTAGAAAGTAGTTTCCTTCTTTGGGTATCTCAACTGTGACCTAGTTAAAGCCTGCTTATTGATCTTGGAGGTGGAGAGCAAAGAAAATGATCCATTGGATCTTTTGCCTCCGAGGGGAAGGAAATTTGGTTAGTAAGCACATCTCTGGAAGAGTTTCCACTCTTGTTTGCTTTGTCATCCCTTTTTTTGTTCTTAGCTCTAGTCAGTACGACTGCTGAATCCCAGAGAGTCTTTTTACTCTGATAATCCAATATTTATACAGAAGAAAACATGGTCTTGCAGTGTATAAGATCTTCAGTCACTATTTTGTCCTTTGCAGCCAGCTTTGAGATGCTGCGAACCTGAATCTGCCTGGCTGCAACAGTTTTACACATGGAGTAAAGGAGAAAGGAGATCAAGGAACAATGGCTGAGGAAAAGCCAGTTATCTCTTAATGATAGAGGGGCTGGAAATGATTCAAGTTACTCTTCCCTCTGTGAGGGAACAAGACCTGAAAATAGTACAGGGAGCTAAAGACTTGAGTCAGATTTACAGGACTGAGCTGCCTGCCAACATGCTCTCACAAGCAAAGCCTAATTCCCCTGGCAAACAGCACCACCAGGACCTGTGTTTGTTCCACCCACACCAAAGCCCACCCTGAGCTGCCCCCATAGAGCTGCTCCCAGGCTCAGATTTCCTGGATCACTGCTGAGAAGCAAGCCAGGCCCTCTGGGGCATTGGCAAACCGGCTCTCAGACACAAATAGAGTTCAATAATTGCTCAGCCAATTGTTCTTTTCTTTAATTTACTGTGCCCAGTACACATAGAGAGTATTTTAAGAGTTTCTCTCTAAACATCTGTCTTATAGGGAGCCAAAACCTCAGCCTCTATAGTAGATCTTAAGCTGGAATAAAGCAAGGGATACAGTTCAGCTGCTTTCCTGGAGAGCTTGGCATGGGAAGCTGATGAAACACTTTGGTACCCAGACAAGCTCTTGTTTCTTGGATCTCAAAATATTTTCTAGTTTAATCTCATCTCCTTCAAGCTCCACTGACTTTGATTTCTACTGAACTTTAAAATTAAGTGGAAAACTAAGGGAAAGGTCTAGCACTGAGAATTTTCCCATCTTCATTTTGTGAAATGCTTTGAATACAGCAAGGCAAGAGGAAGCTACGGGGGAGAAGGGAAGGGAAGGGAAGGGAATAACTGTGAATTACAAAGTTTGTTCTTTCCCTGTTTTTATGTTAGTGCTTGTCAGAGTAAATCAGTGCCCTTGCTAGGTCTGCTGGAAGGCAGCCCCCTTGGCTGGAGCCTTCCCCTGCTCCCTGCAGAGTGCTCAGGATCCATTAAGAAGCTGAAGGACATGTTTTGAGGGAAGTTTCATCCTTTAACATGTTTAATATTGTTGAGAGTCTTAGAGGAAAGCTAAGTTGGGAATCTTGCTGCTTTGTGTAGCTTTCTGAGCAATTTTCTCCCTTATTTCCTAATTTAGATTAAATTAACCTGTCATCCAGAAGGGGCCTGCTGCCAGCTGGGACTTCATCCCATCTCAGGTGTGTGTGCAGTGAGTTTGTGAGGAGTTTGAGCAGAGCTGAGCTGTGCCTAGGCACCAGCTTTAGTCTACCTAAGACTGGCTTTGCCCTCCAGCCTGCTCTGTGCCATTACCCTGGCAGGATGTGCTCCAATGTTCCATAGGAATGATGAAAAAGTTAATTTTAAATTTTTTGAGGTTACAATTAATAAGCCACAAAAGTTTCATTGCAACCAGCCCTGTAATGAGGTTGGGGTGTGTTGTTGTTGTTGTTGTTGTTGTGGGGGGCTTTTTGTTTGTTTTTTTGGGTTTTTTTTGGGGGGGCGGCTTGGGTTTTTTGTTTGTTTGTTTTTGTTTGGGTTTTTGTTTGTTTGCTTGTTTGTTTAAAACAACATCTTTGAAATATTTAGAATCAGAGAAATCTGGAATGGTTTGGGTAGGAAGAGACCTTAAAGATAGTTCTGTTCCAAGCCCTTGCCATGGGCAGGGACACCTCCCACTGTCCCAGGCTGCTCCAAACCCTGTCCAACCTGCCTTGGACACTGCCAGAGATGGAGCAGCTACAGCTTTTCTTGACAAACCGGGCCAGGTCCTCACCACCCTCACAGGAAAGAATTTCTTCCATGCATATTTGGAGAAGTGAATGCTGGTAGAGACACTGCTAGATACCAGAGTGAATAGGACAATTAATCCTGTGGATTTTAGCCTTCCTTTTATAAACCAGTCTGAGGAAATAACTTTAAAAAACAAATCTTTTTGAATAATTTCCCTATTTCCCTGAGTTAATTTTTAGTATTAAGAGAACTGCCTTTTATAAGCGTTTGAGCACTAGAAAACATCAGGTGGGCTTGTAGAGATATTTTAAGGATAATCCTCTGGGTTATATTTTGCTTTCATGAAGCTATCATAACCTCTGTAAATGTCAGTGGAAATTAGGTATTTATATTAATGGATGCTCTCCCCTCCCTTCTTCGTTCCTAAAGGTGGGATTTTTGCATCAGTGATTCAAAAGCAAGACTGAATTTCATCAACATTTCCTCTGTAGGAGCTTTTGCTTGTCTGAGATTTGCTGGCAAGCAGCAATTTTTAGAGGGGCTCCTTAGAATCTAATTTACAATGAAACAAACTCAAATAATATGCAAAAATAAAAAGTGCATCAATTAACATACAAAAGTATAACTACAACACATTCAGCTTTAACAACTCCTCAGAGGGTACAGCAGCCCATGGAAGGGAATCAGCACTGAGCATGCAAAGTGAGCAAGGGAAAATAATGGGAAAATCAGCTCAGGGCTCCTCTTAGACAGCCAAAACCAAACAAGATTCCAGAGTGAACTTTCAAGGTGAGTTGCAAAACCAGGCTTAACAGTCTTTGGAAAATAGGCTGTGCCTAAAAGAAGAGCTCGGCTCTGGGTTGTTTGGACAGAATGTTGTGTGGAATGTCTGGGGCTGTCACTGGGGATCAGTCCTGTGCTGGCAGCTGAGTGTGGATCCCGTGTGCTGAGCATCCTCAAAGGTGTTGTCATTGCACTGAGCAGCCCAGCCACTGGCCTTTCCCTAGATTTTCTAAAAGCCAGCATGAGAAAGACAGACATCAGGGCTGCCCCCTGCCCAGAGCACAGACTGTGCCTTGGAATCATGGAATGTCTTGGCCTGGAAGGGACCACAGTGGGCTCGTCTGGTCCAACCTTCCTGCTCCAGCAGGGCCAGCCCAGAGCACCTGCCAGGGGCAGTGTCCAGGTGGGTGTGCAATACCTGCAGTGAGGGACACTCCACATCCTCTCTGGGATCTGTCCCGGGCTCGGTCACTGCATAGGGAATAAATTCCACCTCCTGTTCAAGTGGAACTTGCTGGGCATCAGTTCCCACCCGTTCCTCTTGGCCAATTCCTCCCATGGACCAGAGCTCTGAGCCCTCCCTACAGACATGGATGAAATTTCCCCTCATTCATCTCTTCTCGAGGCTGACCAAGCCCATCTCTCTCAGCCTCACCTCCCCTCAATCCTGAACTAGAAGCTCTCACTCCCCTAAGGCTGTGCCTTTCCATGGTCCACAAAGAAGGGACATTGTGTTCTCTTGCAACCTTAGAAATTTTTTTTTGTTTGTTTTTTTGTTAGGGGTGCATCTCCTCAGGAAACCTGTCAGGAAGTGATGTTGGCCATGACTATAAAGGACAAGGACCTCTGGAAAGGAGGGAGAACTCTGGATGTTGTGTAAATGTGGGATACTGTCTGCACTACCTTACTCCAAAATGAGCTGGATCCACCTCTGGGCAGATCAGCCAATTAGTTAAAAATCCTCTGCTGGATTTGGGAGGATTACAAGCATGGGAGCACAGGAGGGTTGGCTTTGCAAAGTCTGGGGGGAAGGCAAGGGGGGAAGGATTTCTCCAAATGTAGTCAAAGGAAGTGCACTGGTGCTTGTCTGAATGTTAAGTGCTTGATTAAGCACTTTGCTGAATCAAAGCTTTAGATCATTCCTGTAGGCAAGGATTGTGACTATGTTTTTATCTCTTGCACAATGCATTAATACATTCATGTGTTTTTTCAAATTGCAGCAGATTTTTTATTGGGTGTTTTAGTATTCAAGCATAGCTTTTAGGGATCCTGAAAAGTCTTGGATGGCAGTCATAATGTCCCTGTGCAATGTACACAACTTCTAAGGAAGTGATAATTAATGATTTATGCCATATTTATATTTCCTGTGGATCTCACTCATCACTTTGGACAATTAATGGCTCAATACACCTTTTTTAAGGTTCTGGGAGCATTTACTCAATGTCAGATTTCATCTTGGGACATTTGTTGTATTCATTTCTCCTTCCATTTGTGTTTCAACCTAAATTCCACTTTCCTTTTCCCTTTTGCTGTATGGAATGTATAGAAAATGAGGTTCCTCCTTTACTCACAGGTGCCTGCAATTCAATGAATGACTGAATGATCTTTATAGAAAAGGTTTGCAGTGGGCTTTAGGATCTGTCTGTTTGAGAAGCACTGTGTATTATGTGTTGTTATTAATATTGCTCATCATGCTGAAATAGTTACCTTTTCCAGATGAATCACCGCTGGCATAGCATTTTTCAGGATATTGAAACTACCAGAAAATAGTGTTTTTCTAGGAGTAATATTCCCTCAGCACATTAGTTAGTAAATGTCACACACAAATTGCTCATGATTTCCCTTAGATCAAAGGAATATTTCATAACAGGTGCAATATGCTTTTTTTGCCTTCAAAAGAGAATGTGAGAGTCAGCATGAGATACATCCTATGGAAAAAGCTGTCTGGGAAAAATCAGATTATTATGAGGGATGTGTAAAAGGAAGGACAGTTTCTATTCGAGATCAGGCATGTTGTCCATGGTATTGAAAGATGAAATATTCTGCTCTGCTGAAGGGCAGCTGAATGCAGTGACTGTAGACGTTCCTGCTGGCAAGTCAGGAAAATGACTTCCCATCCTCTTCACACCCAGTCACACGCCAACATAGAACTGATGATGCTGTCGTGTCATTTTCGTTCCCTCTTCTTGCCTTGCACCCCATCAGCAGGCAGGGCTGAACTCCTCACCACTCTGCACTGTGGGGTGCAACCGAAACGGGAGAATAAATAAGGATTTTTTGGGGTTTAATAGTGGGACTGGAGGTGTGTATGGCTGTGTAAAGAGTCTCTGTAGCTGAGGATTTATGGGATGGTTCTAGCACACGTTTCCATGTGAAATCCTGGAATGCTTCAACACAAGGGTAGGAAAGGAAAGAAGATGGCGTTTGTGTGCAGCTATAAGATGTTTGGGCTTGGAGCAAGGCCGGATGTTCCTGTGAGTGAAGGGAAGGTTCAGCAGTGCATTTCACCAGCTGAAGAACAGGGTGTTCAATTTCTGCACGCGATACAACCTGGCCTGGAAGCCAGCAGGACACATCCACCTTGGGCACATGTGTGCTCCGGATGAGATTCTTGGCTTTTCAGAATTTTGGGGGTTATTGCTGCTAAAAAGTGTGAATCCAGAGTGAATGGCAGTGTCTGCAATGCAGTGGCAGTTGGCGTGCTGATGAGCAAGGGGCAGTGACAAAACCAGCAAATCTGATCATTCTCTGGTGGGGAAACCTCAGTGCTCAAACTGGGGCTGGCTCAAAGTTGCCTAGTGAAGGTGTGGCAGGGTGGAATGGAGCCAGCAGCTTCTGAGACCCAGATCAGCTCCTTCCCCCACTGCAAAAGTCTTCTTCCCACCCCACTCCTGGAGTTATTAACAGCTGTTTCCAAACTGAAAGCGGCTTTCTGAAATTGGAGCACAAAAATAATCTTTCTCCTTCTACTCAAGCCGAGCACAAACCTCTGCAGATGAAGGGTAATGGAGAATTAGGGAAAGCAGAATATTCCTTTTTATTTAATCCTAGCAAAAATACATCCTTCTTAAAACCATACAACAAACACAAAACCTGTGCTGCCATAGATCTTGTTGCTAAGAAGAAGTCTGTCCCAGCAATCTGTCCGCCTGCCTTTCTTGCTGTGCTGGTACTTTTCTGAAAGTGTTGAGTCTGCATTTTTATTTCTCCTCAGACTCTGCACCCAGAGTAAATTATGCCAGACTCTATCAGCTCTCTGGATATCTATCCCATAGCATTTTCGATCTGGGCTGGGGGGAGAGGGATGGGTAGTTATCTGCTTCAGTTTAAACACTATGAAACAGTTCTCTCCCAGTTCTCTCCCAGAAAGCCACACAGATCATCTGAATTTACATAGCTTAGGTGGGGAAAAAAATAACTTCACTGTCATAGAGATTGCCTTTTCTCCCTTCACACTTAGGTTTGCTGTCAGAGGATCATTTACCAGCCTAAAATGCAGGTGGAGCAGAGAAACATCATCTGAAAGGCTGGCAGGGAGGAAATGAGCATCACTGCTTGTGCCTGTGTCTTCCCCACCCCCTTCCTCATATCTTAGCTTTGATTGCGAGATCCTGACAGTGGGGCTGTTTATAGGGACAGCTTTAGTATTTAAAAAAGTCTCACTCCTGAGCAGGACCTGGCAGGTGGGGGTTACTATAAGTTGTATTAAGGTACCAATTAGGTCATAGATAGCAAAATTTGTCTTTTCTCTCCAGGGCTTTTTCCAGCTGTGACAAACAGCAAATAGGAGATCCTAAAAATAAAGTTCAAGTTGGTTTCTCAGCAGACAGAAGTAGAAGGGCTCTGCACAACATGAAATATTCCTGAGTGTTTTGGTGTAAATAGTGATTTATGTTCCCTCAGTACCATGGCACCACTGAAACTCTTGAACTTGGTCAGCAGTGGATCCTTGAACCCCTGGAATAGCAGAAATTCCTCACTCTACATCAAAACCTAAGACCCTCGTATTTTCCTAAAAGGAGGAAATGCACTGTCCTTTATTTAATGGTAACTTTGTCTAAAGTTTCTTTGCTTGAAGAGAAAATATTCTTGAGCACATTGTTGTTGGAGCACAGTGTTCTTTTATAGCACAGCCTGTTTGTCCTTTGCATTTAGCTTTTACTTGGCTGATACCAATTAAGAATTAAATTCATCAAGGTCAGTTCATAGAATCTCAGGCTGGTTCGGGTTGGAAAAGACCTTGAAGATCACTTTATTCCAACCCCCTGCTATGGGCAGGGACACCTTCCACTCTACCAAGTTGCTCAGAGCCCCTTCCAATGTGTCCAATAGGACAGGTAGTGGCTCATTATTCACACAGCCCCAAAATTATGAAATTATGAGTAATTTCCAGCTAGGACAACTTGTGTCTTACCTCACTCTAATTGTTGGGGCTTTGCAGTGTATTGCTTTTATTTTAGCTAAGGGTAGGTTCTGTCTCATCTTCACATGCATGACCTTCATGACGCACTCCTGGAAATTAGTCCATATTCCCATCCCCTTCATTCTGGGAAAAGTTCCCTCTGCTGCCTTGGGTCTTTTATCAACTTATGTATAAATCCAAATAAAATACAAATATCCAAATAATATTTTCCTGCCTGCTGGTGGGCAGGTGGCACAATCTTAAGGCGATTAAAGGCTTTCCCTCCTCTTTAGAAACAGTAATTTCCTTCTATTTTTAGAGGTGGAGACTGTCTCTGTATGGCTCTACCCCGAGAGTTGTCCTTTACCCAACGTATGCAAATAACAGCCAGCATTAACGGGAAGATAGAACCAAACCTCTTAAGTCCTGCACAACTGGGACACTTCCACAGCAGTGACCAAGCCCTGTGCTGATATGTGCTCCCCTCCTGGCAGAAGGGTGTCCTGGGGAGGTGCAGGGCCCTTGGAGCATCCCTCATGTGCCAGCTCCTCAGCTGGAGCCCTGGGAACCGAGCAGCCCTCGTAGGCATTCGGCTCACGCCACGTCCCTGTCTGGGAGCCCCTCATTTAGCGATTTATGGGCCATGTCAGCGTAATTTAGTGTCTTAATACTGCTGGTCAAGGACCATCAGCGTCTTCAAAGCCTCCGTTGTCCTTGGTAGGGAATGGAAGCAGAACTCGCCCGGAGTCAGCTCTCCGGGCAGCTGAGGGACAGATGAAGGCAGAGCTGATATACACCCTTGGAGATAAAATTATTTCCCTGCTGGAAAAAAATGGCTTTAAAAGCAGCGTTAAAGCTAGTAGCAAGAGAGAATGGGCTCTGAAAGATCCACTTCATGGGCCTGTGCTCTCCCCTGAAGGCAGCAGAGCTGGGGGTGTTGCAGGACAGGCGCAGGAGCAGGTGGCTGCTCTCCAGCTGGGCTGTCCCCAGACCCTGCTCCCTGGCCAGCCATCCCTGCTGGACAATCACTGCCATGCTCAAGGACAGGGAGGGAGATCAGTGCTGAAGTGTTTCACACCTGTGCTTTTGGGTAAAATATTCATGGTTTTATACTTTCCATGAACTCTCCTTTCAAGGCAAAGAGATGATGCCTGATTTCTCCACCATCTGAGTTCCAGACTTGCACCACTTGCTCTAAGTACAGAGAAGATATTCCTTGTAATTCAGAGGTTCACTTACTAGGTAAAATGCTGGAGGTGGCTTTCTACTGGTGAAAAGGGAAAATACAAGAAAGAACTGCCTAAAATCTATATGTAAAAAAAAAGAATAGTGGCCTAAATTAGGTATTTCGAAGCAAAAAGTAAGGATGCAGTGGTCTGGAGCTTGCCTGAGTATATGGCTTCTGTGGAGTGCTGCAGGAAACTGGCATTTGTTTCTCTTTCTGAAGGCTTTGAGGGAAGGTTTCCATCCATTTTCCATCACATAGAGTGTGCACACCCTGAAGTCTCTGCTGATTTTTTTTTTTTTTTTTCCTTTAAGAAGGCTTTTTTCTGTTCAGATGCTGACTAAGTTCTGCACAGGATATAGCAGAGTGGAGATTCACATGTGATTGCTCCTTCTGACTTCTAACAAAGAAAATATAATTATTATCATTATTTATGGCAGTAACATCCTATGAACAAACCTTTTTCTGTCCGACCCCTCTTCCAGCTCTGCTCCTGTCCACCTGCTGCTCTTCACAGAAGGCACCAGAGGGAATCACTTTGCAGGTTTTTAGAGGTGTTTTTCTCCTGTTGAGGCTTGCTGTTTTTCCGTTGGCTTTTTGCAGGGAGTCCAGACCAGGGATGTGTAGTGGAACAGTTTTCCAACCAGGCTTCTCAAGTNGTTTTCTTCCAATAAGAAATTTTCAAGGAAAGGAGTGAGGAGCATTTTATCTTGCTGATAGGAGAATATTAAAAACACAGGAGGATGCCATGAGAATGTGAAACCGTCATTGCTCTGAACCCAAAGAGAGGCAAGAGATGAAGTGCCAGTGCCTTTGTCCTATTAGCTGCTCCTGTTTTCACCACTGTGCCAGTCTGTTGAGGTGTTTAATGACTTTTCACATCACCGTGGGGGCACTGAGACAAGAGAAGCATTCATTTCCAGTCTTCTCTCTTTCTCCTCCTTTTTTTTCACTCCTTTGCCTCAGCCTCTGATGTGACACATTCCTCCAGGGTGTCCTGGCTGTCCTAGTTCCAGTGTCACCCTTCTATTTGCTGTTTATTCATTGTATGCAGCACCTCTGGAACTATGGCATAGGGAAGGAATAAGCAAGACAAGGAATTGGCTTTGGAAGCCAATTTGGAACGAAATTCAGGTAGGAATAAGCAAGCCGAAGGAATTTCCTGGTAAGAGGAAGCATCAGCTGGCGTTACTGCAGCAGAGACATCCTGGCAGTGCCTCGCCAGTTCCTGGGGTTTCTCCAGTCCTTCTCCAGTCCCTGCTCCTGGTGGGCTGCTTGGATTTTCTGGTGAGAGCCCCAGGCCAGCTGAGCTACTCTGCAGTTCACAAACAGCTCGGCATTCCAAAGTTCAGCAGGATTTATAACGTGATGGCGCTGTGTGAGTCACCAGTGCTGGGGACTGAACTCAAAGACCTCTCCATCTAAATCTGAGAGCTGCCACAGCCCGAGGCAAAAGGCCACGTCTCTGAGATGAAGGAGAGCTATAAAATACCCCGTGGCCCCTCTCTTTGGTGTGGGAGCCAGTGCTGGCTCTCCTCTCAGAGCACTGGGAGATGGGGACTCCATGCCCCACAGAACAAGAGCGGCCACGTCACTCGTGGCCTGGCCCCTGCCCTGTGGGGAGAACAGTGGCCAGGAGGGAGGAGAAAGGGAGCGGAGCCTTCCAGAGTGGAGCTGGAGCGCAGGGGTGGTGCTGAGGGACGGTCTGTGGTGGCTGTGCTGGTGGCTGGAGCTGAAAGCCCAGGGTGGTTTGTTGTGTCAGCAGCGTGAGCCCAGCAGGCAGGGCTCCCTCCCTGCAGCAGCTGCGAAGAGGCTTTAGGGGCCTTCCCACAGCTCACTCTTCAGTGGCTCCAGGCAAAATGTGAACTCGCTGCTGTTACCCTGTAATGGTGCACATTTCTAATGATCCCTGGTTTCTCTGTAATCCCTCCCCCCATGTGTGACGTGTTTTTCCTTTCCCCTCCCTGGAGTGTTATCCCATTTGTTTTTGGGTTGCAGGTGAGGCTGTGTAAGCAAGTGCTGAGAATAGTTTACTACAAAAGCCTTTTTTTTTTTTTTTTTTCCTCCAAATCACTCCTCCCTCGTTCTGCCCCAAACAGTGCCGGGGATGTGGAGACATTGCTTGGCAGTCAAGAAGCAGCAGTCTGTAATCTTTAAAGTGTGTAGATGCTCCTTATTTTTCTGCTTTTGGATTCTGTCAGTGTCCCTGTGCTTGATGGAGAGGCTGAGGAAGGGAGGGGATGGGAAGTGAACAACCCCTCTGGTTTTGCCCTCTGGGAAAGAAAAGGAGCCTTCTGTTGCCTCCCTCCACAACCAAAATATAAAGGTTTGAACCTTTATTTTCATTCTAATACAGTGGGATGATGGAGAGCTGGTTTGTGGCTGAGCTTTGCCCTTTTATTGGCAGGGATGAACCATCTCCAGAGCTTTGAACATCTCTGCATTCCTGATGGCATCTCTCAGGTCACAGATGACTGATCAGTCTGCCAGGCTTAGGATTGTAGAAATCCCATGCTTAATTTGATGGACCACAATTTCCAAAGGGAAAATCAGTAATGTCTGCAAGAATTTAGTCGTGGCAGACTCTCCTCAAGGATGTCCATTCCAGGGCACAGAATCTCACAGAGGCGTGGATATTTCTGCATTAGAGCATTCTCACTGTAACCAACGCTAGGAAAACGTTGGATTTGACTCCATTTTCTTTTAAACAGAGCTCAGATCATGGCCAATATCAAAGCTATATTTGATGCCTTCCGCTCAATCTTGAAAAAATAGTACATGGTCCAAAAATTTTTGTTTTGTCAAAATCAAAATATTTTGCTGGAAGGAGTTTGTTTCAATGATAGTTCTAGATGAGAATAATTGAAACAAATAATTTAGATTTTGTTTTGATACCACTCCACTGTTTTGATAAAATAAATGCCAACTGCATTTATCATGACAGTTCACACTGTAATAAATATGTCTACAGCCAGTGCTCTGTAATACATTATTCTACTTCAGTGTAACCAAAATAGAGACCATTTCCCTATCAAAATATAATGTTGCAACACAATTGAAATAAAATATTTTAAGCAACAAATCATCTCTAAAATTTTAGTTCAATAAGAAATATAAAAATTTCAGCTTCTTTCCCTGAGTCAGATATAAAAAGACAGACAATTTTCTGTATAATTCATTCTCCCACCCAAGTAATTTTGATTTGGTGGAAGAGGTGAGAAATAACTTACTTGACAATTCTGAAATAATTTATTCAACAGATTAGAAACTGATTGAACTTGTGCTTCTGTAAAGTTAAGTGGTAGGGTAAGGCCATAAATGTATGTGTGAATATGGGAGTGGAAATATATATATAATCACTTATGGTAACTGGCATCGTGCTCAACCGCTTCTGTGCTAAACATTCCATGTTTCCAGTGTTTAAAATCTCAGGAGATGTAGCAAAGGAAGGCTGGAGCTGCCCAGCCAGGTGCAGCTGTGTTTGTGGCAGCCTTTAGGACACCTCTGCTCACACAGACTCCCTCTCACAGGCAGCAGCAGCAAAGACAGGAAGGTTTTGGCTAAGCCAACATATTGCCATTGAAAAATAAATTTATTGCAGGAGCTAGGGATGAGTTTTCTTTCCCTTCAGGACCCCAGGAGTATGTGGAGGGCCTGATGCCTCATCAGCTTTGCAGCAGGTCAAGAGTTGTCCTCACATCATCCAAGATCTTCTGGTGGATCTTGGCCATGACATCTCCCCTGCAAGTGTGGTTTGAGGCTGCTCTCTTAAAATGGAACAGGGTTTGTGAGTTGATTTCAAAAGGTGCGTTTAAATATTCTGGGGTTTTATGGCAGATAAGTTGCAGGCCCTTTTCAAAGGGCCTGTCCTGAATAACCTCAGCACACTGTGGAATATAGAGGTTCCTAAGAATTTTAGAGTGGTTTGGGTTGGAAGAGCTCTTAAAAATCAGCTTGTTCTGACCACGCTGCCATGGACAGGGACACCTTCCACTAGACCAGGCTGCTCTAAGCCCTGTCCAACCTGGCCTTGGACATTTCCAGGAACACTTCCACAGCTTTTTTAGGTGAGAGAGGAAAGGGAGAGAACATTAATCCTCCCACGGCTGCCTAAAAGCACAAGTTCTGTGTGTGTGTGTGTTGGCTGAATCAGTGGTATTCAAACACAAGTGTATTTTGTCAAGTACGTTGCTTCAAGGCCCTGAGTCAAAACAGGAGTTATTTATGCACACATAAAATTAATCCTCAAATGATTAGCTCGGGAATGCATGTCCTGCAAGTAATCGCTGGTAGTATTTTAATAATGAGAAGCTAATTCAGGAGAAATTCTGCTCTTAGTTATTCTGCTAGAGAATGTGGCTGCTAGTAATGAAATAATTCAGTGAGTTATACATTTGCTTTATTTATGGATGTACTCTTTACTTATACATATTTTTATTACTTAATATTTAAAATGCACTACGGGCATGTAAGATGCAGTAGCAGCAGAACCCTGGTGCTGCTCGAATCCTGTGCCAGGATTCTGTGGAGAAACAGCAGCAGAAGGGCTCAGATTCCCCAAGTTCTTGCACCTGCCCAGTGGTCACCTCGGGGGTGTCTGGGTGGGAATAACAGTGGCATTTTAGATCCCACAGGGGCCATGAAATGAATGGAATAGGGCCCAAAACAAAGCTACTTGTCTGGGCGGGCAGTGACACACCCCTGCTGCAACACGGGCAACCCTGGGCATACAAAAATCATGGTGTAAAACATCAAAAACATGAGATGTAAAAAAAAAAAAACAGCAACAAAAAAAACCACGCACACACACAAAAAAACCCTAACAAACAACAAAAACAAACAAACAAAAAAAAAAAACCCCAAAACAACAACAACAAAAAAACCCTCCTGGCATATGGAAGATTGCTTTTATTTGGCACAACTTGCCTTAGTAAATGCAGGAGCTGCATTTTTAAACCTTTCCCCTTCCTCTCACTGAAGCGAGAAGGGTTAGAATTGAGCTGTTATTTTTGAAAAAAGAGACAGAAAAAATTTTAATGCTTTAGTTTAAAAATACCAGGTTATTACTCAACATGTGGCACAAGAAGAACTTTTTGCTCACATTTGCACCTCGATGTCCCCAAGTCTGTTTGTACAAGTAAAGGTTTGACCCAAATAGATTTTATTTTTCTTTTGAGATACAAGTAGGTATAATCTATCTGCAAGAATTGAGAGGAAAACAGATGACTTCTCTTTTTCCTTTTTTCATTACCCCAAGAGGCTTAGAGTCTGGTCTCTGTGTCAAAATAAATGGGTGAGACCAGTAGTCTGAAAGCACTGAATGATGCAATGATGTGTCTTAAAGCAGTAATATTTCATGGCAAATCATCTTGCTCTAAAACAGAGATAAGATGCTTCTGTTTTTCTCCAAACTGCATCTGTTCTCTCTCTCTTTTTTTTTTTTTTTCTTCAATTTTTGAAATTTGTTTGTTTGTTTTTAAATTACTGTTCAATAATCCATTTGATTTTGAGATAGTTTCTTTGGAAAATTATCACACTCTAAAGAACTGGAAGGATAAAAATCAGTAGCAATGACATTTTCTTCTCTATTTTTTAAATGGAAAAAAAACCAAACCAAAACAACAAACAAACAAACTAAAATTAAAAAGTCCCGGAAATATTTTTTTTAATATAATTATTAAATAATTTTTTACTGGTAGAGGGAAATAAAAGGTCAAACCACGAAATTCTGCTGATGTGCTCCTCAGTGATTTGTGCAGGCGGACGACGCATTTTGATGTGTGGGCTCAGAAAGGCGGCAGTGGCTGCTTTTACTGAGGTTTGCTTTCCTCCAGCTGCAGTTCTCAGGGGGTTAAGCCAGAGCCAAATCTCCCAGTTGGAGCACAGCACAAAAAAAACCTCACCAGAGGTTTGTTCTCCCTTCCCCTTCAGTGCCAGGCGTTGGGCACTGCCCGCAGCTCCAACCCAGCCTGAGCTGGCCAGCAGCGAGCCTGTGGCTGCTCCCTGGCCCAGGCCTGGGATTGAATTGCTCCAAACCCTCTCTTTTGTTACTGCTGCTTTCAGCTGGACAGCAGGGAGGGCTGTTAGGAGCGGGCACTGTGGGGCCATCAATCTGTGGCTGCAGCTGGGGAAGCAGGGTGTGGCAGGGGACACAGCCCCTTCACAGAGGCGTCATTCAGCACCTCAGTGAAGTGCAATCCATGTGTGTACAGATGCAATAATGAGGAAATACGAATGGCGAGCTCCTCGCTCAGAGATATTGGTGCTTTTTTATTGTCCTTCTCCTCACCTTCCTGTGAGTTTGCTCCGTGGATTGGTCTGTCCCAGGGGGTCCTTCACCATCCTGCCCATCCTGAGGACATTGCCACAGCACCTGTCAGTGCCTCTCTGTTGCTTCTTGCTCATCCAACTTCTGAAGGGAATGGAGAAAACCAACCCAGCCCTGCTCTGCACGAGCGCTGGGGGCTTTTATTGCCTCCTACTTCGTCTAACGCTGCTCATTAGCCTGAATTTTTGCAGCGTGTTTGGTAGCCTGGGCAGAGTGCATCGATCTTTCTGCTGCCAGGCAGTGGAACAGGGGGAGAAGCAGGAGAGGGAGAGGCACGGACTGGCCTGCAGTAGTGACTCAGCTGGAACTGCTTGGCAGGGCTGTTTACGAGCTCGGGAGAGGCGATGGCAAGGCACGTTTTCCAATGAAATTTGCAGGAGGGCTTCCTTTCAGCCTTGGGAGACCTGAGGCTGTGCTGATTGTCGTGGGTTTTGTGTCGGAGATTTTGCAAATCTGTCTTGAAATAGTCCAAAGGGTTTATTTTGCCTGCCGCTCCAGCCGGGAGGGGTCTGGATATTTGTGTGTGCATGTGTGTGGTTTTATCTCCAGCCCTGCAGTGGTTTTCAAAGCTGAGTGAATGGTAAACACAAGTGCTTAAAAGGTGTTGGGATTTTTAATGCCCCTCTGGTTAAAAGAGAAAGAAGCAAATAGAACAAAAACAGAATAGATGAAAATGCTCTGTGTACAAGGGAAAGAGAAAATCCAAAGAATATGGATATTTAAAACAAAATGCCTCAAGAGTGTCTCTGCAGACAGGAAAGTGTCTATACCACAAGCCTCTCCTTCCTTTCCTTTTGTCTTTACAGAGGTGTTTCATTTGTAGCTGATGGATTGATGGCCTATAATCCTTCTTTACACTCAGGCAGAAACAAGTCAGGGTCACTCACAACATTACCCCCACCAAAGGCCCAGTGTGCAACCACAGCAGTACAAAGAGGATGTGGGGGTACAGAAGGCTGGTTTGAGAAGTGCCACTGCCACCATGGCACACCCCTAAGGTACCTGGGAGGCCTTTTCAGAGGCTCCTTCCTGTGAGTCAGTGCTGCTGCCTCCAACAGCCCTTGCAGTCCTCGGGATTTATGGATTTGAACAAGCTTGAGGTCACCAAGCCCTCGAGGATGGCTGGGAGAAGGGCCATCCGCCTCTGGCTCTACAGATCCTGACTTTGTTCCCCCCACCCCATGGCTCTGTTTGCTTTTTTCTGACCCACCAAGCAGACTCAAAGGCACCAGTTTGGCTGGGATCTCATCCCTTCCTTTGGCTTTATCTGATGAGCCAGGCTTTGGGGAGAGGGCCTCCAGCAATGTTTTGTTTTGTTTTGTTTTTTCTCCCTGGTTTAGTGTCTCCTACAAGCACTGCAGACCTCCTTTGCCATCAAAAGACTTCTTACCACAGGAAAATCCCTCTGAGACCACTTTGGACAGGGTTAAGTCTCCTCTGCACTGCCAAGAGCACTGCCAAGTGACCAGATGGCACTGGAGAATCAGGCCTCCAAATATTAGTTAAAAAGCCCATCTCCTCCTCCCCTTCAATTCCTTATTTGGCTGTTGGCACAGAGAAGATTCCGTGTTCCCAGAGTTGGACGTTTGTCAGCATCCTCACTGCTCACCCATCCACCCACAGCCACCCCCCAGCCCTGAACAAGCTGCTCATACTGAGCAACAGCCCAGATGTGATGAGTCCTTAGCCACGGAGTCCCCATCACCGAGGGATTTGGATTCAAGCAGGGTTATACATTTGTGTAGCTTTTTTCCCTCTTTTCTTTAGCGCACCTTGTATTTAATTTGGCAGAAAGCTCTGTTGAAGCTGCTTTACCTTTCCTACATTATTATTCAATTGTATTTCCCCTGATGAAAACCTGGCAGTCTGCTGCTCAGTGACAGATGTGCTAGCTTTGCTTGAATCACCACCACTAGGCTTATTATGGGTTTTACTAATGTTTGCTGGTTTACACTGTAACAGGTAGGGTGATTCACTCAGTCAAGGCAAACACACAGACACACATATGCACACACAGTCTTAGAGACACCCACACACACACACACAGGGGTGAATCACACTCAAATGATCCTTCCTTTTTGTATCTCTTTGACAAGATGTTCCTGAATCCCCTGCCTGTGTGTTGGTTCCTCGCTGAGCAGCCACCCACGAGGAATTATCACTGCCCAGAGGGGCTGAGCTGCAAGGGCTCTGGATTTTAGTTACCAGCACAAAAATTATCCTGGCTAACCACGAGCCGCTGTGACCGGGGGTTAGGTCGCCTGTGTGTAAGATTAATGGAATACTTCCTCAGTTAATACAGGTTGCAGGAATTCATATTCTTCAATCCAGAAGACCTGAGGCTGGTTTTAGCAAAGGACTTCTCCAGCGGTCCCACAGCCCCGCATAGGCAGCAGGGATTTGGCCGCTGAGGTTAATTGTGTGAGGTTAGAGGGGTGTGAGCCTGAGCCTGCTGTAGCAGAGCAGATCCCTGGCTCTCACAGTGTAAACCCCCAAGTCTCTACAAATGTGTGTTAGCATCCCAGAAACCTCCCTGCCCTGGGCTGAGCCCCAGCGTGGGCAGCAGGGCAGGGGGTTCTGCCCCTGTGCCCCGGGCTCAGGTGAGACCCCACCTGCAGAGCTGCCCCAGCCCCGGGCCCAGCTCAGGAAGGAGCTGGAGCTGCTGGAGAGACCCAGAGGAGGCACCAGGGGGTCAGCGGGATGGAGCAGCTCTGGGATTGCTCACGTGGAGAAGAGAAGGCTTAGGTGTGGCATAATTGCCACCTTCCAGTAACCAAGGGAAGCCAACAGGAAAGATGGAGAGAGACTGCTTATGAGAGCCTGGAGTGTCAGGACAAGGGGGAATGGATTCACACTGCCAGGAGTTCACACTGCCAGGGACTCCTTCTCTGCGAGGGTGGGCAGGCTCTGGCCCAGGGTGCCCAGAGCAGCTGTGGCTGCCCCTGGATCCCTGGCAGTGCCCAAGGCCAGGCTGCACAGGGCTGGGAGCAGCCTGGGACAGTGGGAGTTGTCCCTGCCCATGGCAGGAGTGGGGTGAGATGGGTTTTAAGGTTCTTCCAACTCATCCCATTCTGTGGTATGCCAAGGCCTCTGGGAAAAGTGATGCTGCCTGAATATGGAGCCCCAGCATCACTCCAGGCTTTTCAACTCAGCTGTGTGATGAGTGTGCAGGACGCAATCCACTTCAGTGCTCCGGAGAGCTGCCTCTTTTTATTGTGATTTCCTCAACTTACAATGCCAGGGAGCCTGAAGTGTTTGCAGATTTAATTCTACACATCCCTACACTGAAATCTCCAGTGCTGTCCTGAATTATGTAAATCTCCAGAGGCTGCAAAAGTGGGCCAGGAGTCTCCCAAGAATAGTTTTTGGCTTTTTTTTTTTTTTTTTTTTTTTTTTTGAGGGCCTCCCCCCCCC
>VWZN01018866.1:1274989-1305250 GCA_013396955.1 Regulus satrapa | reverse complement strand
AAAAAAAAAAAAAATCACATTAAGCATAGCATGTGTTTCATGCTCCTTTAGCATCTTATCCTGCTCCAGAGCATTGTAATTCCCCTGGCTGCTTTTGAATTTCATGTCACACTTTTAAATGTGGTTTGGTACATTCTCTACATGCTCTGTCAGTAGAGTTCTGCCAATAACCTCAGCCCATGAGCACTGGGAAAGCGGCTCCTGGCTCTGCTTCCTGGCGTGCTGAAGTGTGGCGATGTCAAAAATGGGGATATTTGTCACACGGGAAGAAACTCTTCCTCCTGTTGGAGCCACAGAGGAGCCTCTTTCAGCAAGGCAGGGCTTTATTAACTGGGTCACTCATCTGCAATTCTGTCCTGAGCAAGAAGCATCCACAGGACATAGCTACAAAAGGATGCCTGTGTGTTAGTTTGAATTAACTTTTAAAGCAAACAAGTCAAAACTTCTTGTAATGGTCTTAAACATTCTCACCATGAATTATATAGATTTGTCTTAAACTTGAGCGAGGTTTGACAAATCCACTTTGAATGGTCATTAAAAGAAATGTTCAGGAGTGTTCTCTGTGGAGACACAAAACCCCTGACTGTCCTTAAAACTAAGCCAAATCAACAACTGCATCTTTGCTGGGAAACAAGAGAATGCAGGGCTGTGGGAAGGAACATTTGAAACCCCTGAGTTACTGGTGGGGTTGGAGTTGTCTACTGAGAGACAATGTCAAGACACAGAGACAGCCAGAATCTTTGGGAAAAGAGGAGGAAAGGGCTAAAACCTGCTTATTCTAAGTGAATACTGAGGAGACACAGACCTTGTATAAGAGTAATAATGTATATTTACTTCAGTTCCTCTTGAATCAAGGGTGGTATTTCTGCTTGTTGTCTCATGGCATTCTCGTTTTTTTCCTGTTTTTCCTTACTCCCCTTGAAATTTATTCATCATTTATAGATGTGCCCAGTGTGCCATCATGTTGCCTTTGAATTGGTCACATGGGTTTAAAGGAGCTAAATTATACTCCTCCCTGGTGGTTTATGTTTGATTTGAGGACGACACAAAGGTGAGATTTCAGACCAGACTTTCTGATGAGCATTGATTATTTAAGCCAAAAAACAGCAATCAGAAATTTCAGTTTTGCCAAGAAAGGCAGCAGACACTCTTCTTGGGTGTGAGAGGATTTTTAAGCCGTGAAGTTTTAGTTTGGCCACAGCCATTCTTCAGGGCAACATCACAGCTGCAGCTGTAGTTTAGATACTTTGAGGTGCTTGCAAAGATTAATTAGCTGCCTAAATGGGAACTGAGCTCTGATGAAAATCTGGCCCTTGTGGGCACAGAGCCTCGGGCTTGGTGTGCTTTTGAAAAATCTCAGCCCAGAGGACTCAATGGATGCACTTTCCTGACCTGAGCTCATGCATAGAGAAAAACCTCAGAGTTATTTCAGTGCTTCCAGGAGTTCAGGCTCATTCTCTGAACTGAGCAACCTAACGCTTCTCAAGTTTGCTGGGAAGTGGTGAAAATCCCCAGAGGGTTCCCTTTTTGGAGAGAGTTCACACGAGGTAACACCTCTGGATAGGCAGCAGACTGTGTGGGTGGAGATGTGTATTTTAATAACTACAGAGCAGGAATCTGAGCTGCAACACCTCCCTTTTACTGTCACCCTCCCTCCCCTGCCCACCTTGTCCCCCCACAGCCACCCAGCCCTCTCGTCTCCTCTCCCCAGGCAGTGGTGGGACCCAGGTCCCCTCCCAGCCCATCTCCCACCTTGCTGCTGTTCCCTTCCCTTTGCTGGAACCGCTTTTCAGCTGCTGCTGACTGAGTGTGTTTTGCAAACTTGCAATTTCATGCTGCATTTGTTGCCATGGCAACATAAGGGGGAGTTCAAAGTAGGGAAAAAGAGTCAAAAAAACTCCCCAAAAACTCTTGGTTTAGGTCCCTATTTTGTGCCTTGCCCATACAAACTTGGCCATGCTGCTACATCAGCAACGGGGTCTGTCAGGAATGATTTACCCCGGGGGATTTCAGAGCCTGGAAATCCAAATCTCTGGTCCTCCCCTCTTCCTCCCTTAGAGCTGCCTTCTCCCATCTCTCTCTTCCTGGACAGCCAAGAGTCTGGAGCCTCCTCCAGCAGTATCCCTGGGCGTTCCTGCTCTCAGTGGCAGCTTTTCCAGCGAGCCCTGCTGTCCTCGCAGGGAATGCTCAGGCATCTGGGAAGCTGACACGAGACTCGGAGAGCATGGCGGCGATGCTCAGTGGCAGCACAGTTTTACCTTTATCGTTCATGCCAGCAGCAGATCCGTCAGCACAGATGATGGAGCACTGCCTTCAGCTGGCTTCCATCCTTCCACCCCCTCCTCTTCCCTGGGACTACAGCCCTTAAATGGAAACTTTACGGCAAAGAGCTGCTGACACTTCTTCACTGAGAAGATACATGGGGTGGCTGGTGGCTAATGAGTGTCAGTACTCCAAAGGATAATCTCTGCTTCTCTCTGATACAATTTAACATCGTATTTCCCTAATTTGAGGCTGATTTAGTCGCTGGGGTATTTGGATGCCTCTTATATGGTGCCGATAGTTAATTAAACAGATGTTGCAGAGGGAATCATTAATTTTAGTGCTGCAGATGGGAGTAGAATGACTTTGTGAAGTTAATGTTTCAGCAAAACAATAGGCTTCTGTCATCAGTTGCTATAAACCGAGTAAATTAAGAGAACAAGTAGAGTAAAGGAGATAGCTTTGAAAGAATATCAATTATTCATTTTAGAATTGTACTTCCCCACACACACACACCCCCCACACACACACACCCACACCCCTCTTCATCACAGGAAGAAAGGAGGGGAAAAACTGCAAAAGCTGGGAAGTGGGAAAGAGAGGAATCCCCAAGTCAGCAGTGTGAGAGTTTAACCCTGGTCCCATTGGAGCACTGCAGGGTCCTGCCGTGAGTCAAGGGCAGGGGCTGCAGCACCGGGGACAGCTCCTGGCCCTTACCCCTCTTTCTGGAGAGCAGCTGAAGCCGTGGCAGCAAAGACAGATGGCCATTCCCATGTTTAAAAAGCAGGTGGGAACAAACGTCCTCCTTCTTTGAAGGCTGGGAAACTTTTTGCACTCCAGGCTGGCTGTCCCATACCTGTGGATGAGGTTTCCTGGAACAGCTGGCTGGATTTTTGGGGTGTGGTGAGGGTCTCTAATGACAACTTGACATGTTTTTATACCTTTCAAGAACCTCAAGGCGAGTGTAAAAAGCCACTAAACACTCCAAAAAACTTATAGAGCTTCATCTGTGTATCAGGGTGACTGTTTGGCCCAGAAGTGGAAAAAGTTTAAAAACTCAAGGTCTTTACAAGTTTCTTACTGGCAAATTGTCAGTAATTTCTGCCGAACAGAAGTTCCTATTTTTGAATTAAAAGGAAGAGAGGTAAAATCCAGACACCTCTGCGCCATAAAAAGGCAGTGGCAGAAGAGGATCAGGGAAACAAATGAAGTCCATCCATCGTGCTAGACGGAAAGCACTACTGACTGCTCGAGTGCCTCATAATATGAAAATTATGTTTCTTTTTTCAGACAGATGAGTCATTTAACCACTTAAACTTTTCCATGAACACATCTCTGACCATTTATATTATTTTTCTTTTTTGCATATGTGCATGGGTTTGTTTTTTGGTTTTGGGTTTGTTTTCTCTTGGGGTTTTTTTTTTTTCTTGTTATGTTTTGTTTTGTTTTTCCTTATTACCAGCTTCTCCTTTCTCCAAAAGCAATAATCAGTGGTTATTCTCATTTATTTGATAAGGCCAAACAATTTCAGTGCCCAGAAAGTAATTATGAATTTGGCAGTTCTGATTAATAAATCTCTCAAGAAGCATGCTGCATTTTGTCCATAAACAGCATCTTCCAGAGATTCATTGAGAAAATATGAAGAAATAGAGAGACACAACATGAAAAAGAATTCAATTCTTCTTGGCAGTAAAGACCTGAGGTCAATTTTACATGTGTAAGGTGAATTTCACCACTGGATCTATTTCTTAGCAGCTACTTTGTACTCACCATTTTATTTTAATGGATACTGTTTATATTTTATTCTTTCTGGCTTTACAGTGCCACACACTAATGTAACTCCAACTTCAAAATCCAAATATCCCAAATTAATTCTAGGGCATCATTTCTGTCCTCAAACTGCAGCCCTTGTCCTTCATAACAACTGAAAAAGTTTTTTTGTTTTTTTTTTTTTTTTTAATCAAACATCCACCAAACTGGCCAAGCTCTGGTTGTTTTCAGCTGGCTAAGAAGTGTCCAGTACATTTTGAAAACAGCAAGTACCCCAGAGAGCTGCAGGGATACCAGGCAGGTATTAGGATGTTGTAGGGTCACTCAAATAGTGCTACTGGTCTTATTTTCAGCCAGCTGAATTGGTCCCCTTAGGCCTTGCAGAGAAATCTCTGTGGTGTGGATGTCAATAGGCAATGAAGTCACTCAGACCCAAGGAGAATAAATTCAACCCTTCCCAAAGTGTCCTGCTGAAGGACATGGAGGAGCTGTGATTTCTGCCTGGCACAGAATGAGTCTGGGGGTGCTGAGAGTGCAGGATCCTGAGATGCATCTGCTGTGGAAAACTATTAAACCAAATTGAAGGACTTCAGCTGCTTCCTTTAGAAAATATAATTCTCATTAGAGGCATGAAATTGAGCTACTTGGAGACCTCAGTTTTGCTCTGCTGAGCAATCTGAACCTAAGATTTCAGCAGTAGCAGCTCCTCGGTCTGTGTGCTTGTCTCCACACTGTGCCATGGGGATTTTCTTCTCGGAGAGTCCTTGGGATTGCTGTGTTTGCTCACTGGCAGCCCTTCAATTCCAGATCCCTGGCATGGATCTACAAGCACAGAATTCTCCAGAGATCTGCACCCAGCCTTGAAAGTGCCTTTGTTTCCCTCTCCCCCAGGACAGGGCGCCAAGCACCTACCACACAATAGTTCATGGGTTACCCTAGTCCTGCTCAAATAAGGGATAGGGTACCTTGAAAGGAACTAGATCCCACCAGAGCCGTGGGAAAAGATGTTCACATAGGTCTCTGTGAAGTGTCTTTTTCTCCTTCTCCAGAGCAGATGATCCCATAGGATCACAGAATCACAGGATGGACTAGGTTGGAAAAGACCTTTGAGATCACCTAGTCCAACCTATGACCAGACACCTCCTCATCAATTAAACCATGGCACTCAGTGCCACAGCCAGGCTTTTCTTAAACATGTCCAGGGACTGTGACTCCACCACCTCCCTGGGCAGATTATTCCATAGCCCAATCATTCTTCAAGTGAAGAATTTCTTCCTGACATCTAACCTAAAATTCACTTGGTGCAGCTTAAGACTGTGTCCTCCAGTTCTGTCAGCTGTTGCCTGGGAGAAGAGACGGACCCCCACCAGACTACAACCAGCTTTCAGGGAGCTGTAGAGAGTGATAAGGGATTGTAAAATTTCCTTGGGCACACGGGCACCCCCAAGGCAGGGTGGTTCAGCAGCATTTCCCCCTGCTCTTGTCCTTGTGGATGGTGTCACAGTGCCACTTCGTGGCAAGCTTCCCTGGAGCCACCAAGAGCATCTGGCACACAGGACTCCCCAAGGAGCGCCCTGGCCTCTCCCCATCAGGGAGCCTCAGCATCCTGCCACAATTCCTTTTCTCCGCACGGCATCACCTGCCAGTGGTGTCTGCCCCTGTGAGAGGTAATTGATTCCCTTCCCCTTCCCAGCCCTAATTAAAAACGCACCATATTAAACCTGAATGCATTGGAAACAATTAGCTCCCTCTTTTGTCTCCTCGTTCGAGCCAGCAAGGCGAGGCAGCCAGGTGTCACGTTCAACAAATCTCCATCAAGTGATTTCTCTGGAAGGAAATGAAGTTTGAAGAACTCCTCTGCTGCTCCTGACGCTTTGGCTCTGACCTTCTCGCGCTCCCGGCTTATCTCCATGGAGATGCTCATTTTGCAGATTGGCTCCATCTTCTGCCAGCAGCCGCTCGTGGAGGCAGGAGGCAGGGCCTGGCCAGGGGAGCGAGGCTGTTCCAAGGATTCAATCCTGTCCTTTTCAACACTCCAGCACTTTAAAATGGACTGGGGTATTGATCACCCTACAGGAAAGGTGTCCTGGCCCCTCCAACCTTGCATGGTTATCCAAAGCCTGATAGGGAGAATTTTAGTGTGAGTTAGGAGCTCCCACTCTACCATGGCAGTAGTAGAGTGACCCTCACAGCCTCAAGGAGAGGTCTGCACTTCGTTTTGGTAAAGTCTGACCACGTCCAGGCTCTTGTCAGAGCTGGGAGAAAGAGGGGGGGGGTGTCTGTTCCATCCTGTACCCAGGAGGATAACTCGTGTCTGCAGGAGAAAGGCACTGTGGGAGCGCAGCATCCCTGCTGGGATTTGGGACACAGGGCTGTCTCCACTGCTGAGCTGATCATGACAGAGGTAAAAATAATGCTGGGGAAAGGGGGAAAAGGGAATAAAAGAATATAATAATAGGTTATGTCTGCAGAAGTCTCTGGACAATGGGAAGTCCAGTACAAAAATCCTGCTCTGAATCTCACGTAGCCTTTATGTGACTTGATGCCCACAAACATCTGTGAGGGCTGAGGGAGATCCACACCTTCCACACGGAAAGGAAGCATTAGTGGGACTAAGCTCAGTGCTCTCAGGAAAAGCACTTGTTGGGAAATTTCAACAAACCATTTTTCATTGGAAAATGCTGATTCTTTGAAACAGCCTCTCTGTGAGAATAAAAGGGCAATTTTTCCTCATTTTAGCAACTCTAAATACTGCGGCAGCTTTAAGTGAAAAGAGAAACCAAGAAAAACCCTGCTTGAAAGTTGTTTTTTTTTTATCCCCTTGTTTCAGGTTGTAACTTTATTATGATGAAAACCAAAAGAAAATCAAAACAAATGCTGTTAAAGAGAAAGGAAACTTTTAAGACTGCTGTAAAAATGAAATCCATTGATCTGACTAGAGGTATTTTTCCCCAGTGTTTGTTCCTACCATTTTTATTTTAACTTCAGGTGCTAGAGAGGAAAGGGATGGAGACTTCCCAGGAGAAGGGGAGAAGGCCCAGCTGAGCCTGTGGGCCAGGCTTTGTGTCTGCAGCAGCAGCTGTGGTGAATGACAAATTACAGCTTCTCAGGACTTTGGGTGCCACAGGCAGAATTCATTTAGGGACCAAACCATTTCCCTGGCGTGCCTGGGACCAGCTGCAGGGAGGGAATGGGGTCAGGGGCCTGCTCCCCAGGCTCAGCTGTGGGGTGCCATGAAACGTGGGAGGAGGGAGAAGGTGGTGCCTGAGGCTCTGCCTGAGTTTCCCCTGTATTTCAATGCCAACTCGAGTGCCAGAGCACTTGCCAACCAGATGGCACCTTCTGAAGCTCTTCCACCTTCACCCAGGCTCCAAGGGGTGCAATGAAGCTGTTTGCAGGCAAGTGTCTCTTCCTTCTGTCCTCAGGGATTTCACAGCCCTGCAGTTTTGCTCTGGTATGAGCTGAGAGCTCCAGGGCTCTTGCATCTCCTTTTCTGCTGGCAAGGGCAAGTCTGAGCATCGACGTGAGGCCACCTCTTATCTGCAGAAACCTCTCTCTTTTTTCTCAACACCACTTCTGCTTCCTTCTGCCTTGCTCATGCTGTCACGTCAGCCATCCCTCAGGGAGTTACAGCACTGTCTCATCTCTCCATCACTCCTGTGCAGTCGTTGGTGGAAGCACAAAGACTATCCTTGTTTATTTGTTCTGCAAAGTTTATTGGGAGATGGATTTGCTGTTTGTTTTTTTTTCTTCTTGTTTGTTTGTTTGTTTTTTGTTTTGGTTTGGTTTTTGTTTTGTTTTGTTTTTTTTGTTGTTGTTTTTTTTTTTTTTTTGCAAAGACTTCTCGAAGAAAGTGAGTTAGAGTTGGAAATATACACAGCAAGGGGGAAACTTCCTTTCCCATGAACTCAGCCTTTGGTGGAGTTAAAGCAATGAGTAGAAAGATGAAAAAGCAGAATGTGTTTGAAACTTTAGGATGCAGTTTCTTTGAGAAGAGGCTGTAAGGTGAAGTGGGGCACAACCTCAGCCCTTTTTGTGCCACTCACATCTGTCAGTCCATCTCTAAGGCTGGTTCTCGCTACCCGGTGTGATCAGTGCCTGGAGGGATCAGTGAGAAGGGCTCTCATCCAGTACAAGCCATATTCAAATGTGTTTCTGTTATGCCAGGAACTGTAAGCTCTGCCTGTTGCAAATCAGCTCTAGTTCTTATGATTTCTATTTTTCTGGCAATTTCTGATCCCATAAAGCTGAGAATATGGCTGCAGTCTTCAATCCCCTTTGAAGAAGTTGTCTCCTTGTTAATTAGCTTTTCATGTCAGGACAACATGGGCTGGCAATACAAACCATAAGAGAGATCCTCCTCAGTGAAAATGTGTTGGTGATGGAGTGAGTTGAAAGAGGAGAAGGATGGGGAGTGAGGGGAAGAAGTGAATAAGAAGCAGAGAGATCCTATTAAGGAGGCAGAAAAATGCAGAGTTCCAGCTCTGATACTGAAGAAATGCTGGCTGGAGATGCAGCAGAGGGCACAAGCCAGCCCTTGCTAAAGGTCTCTTTGTAGGGTGATAATTTGGAAGATCAGAGCCTGGCAATGGAGCCTGGATGGGAGCATGAACACGTCTTCTGCTCTAAAGAGCAGAGGGAGCCACAAAACAACCATATGGAGCTGAAACAGAGTTTGCCAGCACCTTCTGGATTCTGAGGGTCAGAACCAGTGTAAAGGACAGAGCAAGGCACAGATCTGTTCTCTTTTTAAGCACATGAAGTGAACTCAATGACATATTTTGCAACTTGGATCTAAAATACCAATGTCAACCAGGAATACTGTGAGCAGGGCCAAAGAATGGGAATTTCTGGTCAAGTTCAGAGAATCCAAAGGCCTCTTTGGGAATCACACTTGGAGAGTGAGAGCCAGAGCTTTGTGCAAGGCTCCCTCTTTTAGTTTGGAAAGGTTTTTGAGACCACTTCCCTGGTGGAAGGGCTCCCCTGGGAAAAGGGAGACCTTCAATCCATTCACCACATTGGGTGTGGAGATGTGTCCCAGCAGTAAATTCTTCCTTCCAGGCCGGATCCTGGGCACTGTACAGAAACTGGAGACTCTCCTGCTGAAGCCAGACCTGCTGTGCAAAGGATGTGAGAATGAGGGACTTCAGTGAGTCCTCATAGGGGCTGAATTACTCTAAACCATGCAGGAAAAGCAGTGACTGGTTCTGGACTTTGCTCCATTAGTTATTTATTCAGTTTTTTTTAGGTAATTATTGTGTTAAACACCAGTGATGGAGAGGAAAGGACCCTCAGCTCTCTGGAACACTCAGACCCCTGCACACATTTACCTGCTGCAGTGCTGCTGGTAGTGTGGGGAGGAATTTGCATTTATTTCACAGGATTTGCACAGAAACAAAGAGCGCTGTGTAATCCATTTATCACAAACTGTTCCAATTCCTATCTTAAGTAAGAGAGGAGTCAATTAACAAATGGAAACAGAGTGCCAAAACACTCTCTCCATTTAGATCACAAAATGGTCTGTAGCAGCACAGCATGAACATTGTTTTCCTGGATGGGAATTTGGAGATCACAGGGGAAAGTAACTCATTCTGGGATTCAAGCTTTGGAAATTGACTGTTATCTTTCCGATGATCTCCCTGCTTTTGTAGCTCCATCACCACCATTTTCTGGCTTCATGGATTTGTCTGCCCAACAGATGTGACAGAGAGAAATATTAGCTTTACAAATGGGGATAAAAATGACATATACTGGAAGCTAAAGCCAGTTAATGAGAAAGGATTTTCAAAATGTCACTCATCCTGTTTCTCACATTCAGTTTATATTTCTAAAAACTGGTATCTTTTTTTTTTTTCCCCATGAAAAGTCCATTTTCAACTTAAACTTCCTTCCATCGACTTCTAACCAAATAATTATTAGCTTCTAAATTAATTTAACTTGTTAGTCAAATTATAGCCCAGCAAAAAGGAAACCACAAATGTATTTATGGCTTTATTTAATCTTTATTAAGACTAACAAGGTTTGAGCAGAAATGATCTCTTGACAAAGCCATTAAGAGCACAGCCAAGATCACAAGTCTGTAACACATCTGAAAGGGTACAGCAGAAAAGTCAAACACTTGTCTTCTGGGAGACTCTCAGAGCCAGATTATGCTGGAATTAAAGAAAAATAGAGCAACTGAAGGACCAATCCTGCAATGGATTTATAATTATTCATTGCTTTTTAAAGAAAGGCAACAGGGTTTTTGATGTTACGACTGATTGCCACATTTCAAGGCACAGAGAAATTGTGCAAATCAAAATCCCAGAATGGTTTGGGTTGGGAGTGACTTCAAAGCTCATCCATCCTACCCCTGACATAAGCAGGGACACCTTCCACTATCCCAGGGTGCTCCAAGCCCTGTCCAGCCTGGCCTCGGGCACTGCCAGGGATCCAGGGGCAGCCACAGCTGCTCTGGGCACCCTGGGCCAGGGCCTGCCCACCCTCACAGGAAATAACTTCTTCCTAATATCCCATCTTAAGCTGTTCTCTGTCAGTGTGAAGGCATTCCCCCTTGTCCTGTCACTCCACACTCAGGGTTAATGTTGACTGTGCCTGTATCAAATCCCAGCAGTTCAGGATCTTTGGGTGATTTGGGCAGAGCCACCTGTGCCAGCAGGACTTGGTGGCCCAAGGGGGGCCCATCTGCTTGTGTGGCACCAGCCAGAGAAGTCCTCTCCTGCCCACTTCCCAGCAAATCACCCCCCAGATCCATGTCTGACTGCACCAAGCATTTCTGGAGCCGCTTGGACAGACGTGTACAGGAAGGAAAGTGCCCCATTCCAAATCCCAGCTGCCCCCCTGGTTCCAGTGTGCACAGTCTTGGCTCTGAACCTCTGACTGGGAGGAGCTGCTAGCTCTGAAAACAGTGAAGTTGTTCTGCACTGCAGGGGCTTCCCAGCCGTGTTCCCTGTCCCTGGCTGCCTGGTGTAAACCTGGGAGGTGACTTGTGTGATGTCACCTGCTGAAGGGTCACCCAAGCTGCTGGTGAGAGCGCAGTGCTGGGCTCTGAGATGCCATCTGCTCAGCTCCCTGTCTTCAGGGAGACATTAACACGACCTCAGGGCTTCCCTGTGTCTGACCTCCCTCCTCCTCTCTGCACAGAAACACGGCCCTTGGGCATCTCTGCTGCCTGAGTGTAAAACGGACAAAAATCCAGCACAGAACTGGAATGGAAACCAAGCAAAAGCACACAGGCCTCGCCTTCAAGGGGATCTACATCTTTGCAGAGCTCCCAGAGCCTTGGCTCCTCTGCCTGACAGAACCAGCAGGTTATTGCCTTGGTCATCGTGGGAGCTCATCCTCTCTGCCAGCTCTGGTGCAGGCTGGTGAGGACGGGACATGTGAGGGCTCTGCAGGCCCACAGGGAGGGCGGGAGATCAGAAGGGATTTGGGAAAAGGACAGGCGTGAGCATGGGGGGAGGTTGGTGGCTCGGGCAGACGGGATGTTAGCACAGCCAGAGCAGCCCCTTGTGTGTCTGGCTACTTTTTTCCCCGTGCTCTCTCTGCTGATTTTCACACTGAAAGCTCCAGCTCTGCCAGCTCTTCAGCAGTCTAATCTTTTTTCCAGTCTCAGCTCGTGCCTACTAATGTGTTTCAGCCACAGAAATTTCATTAAAGCTGCCCTGATGTCCACAGGCTTTAGCCATGGACTTTATCATTAAGTGGGTTTTATTCCTGCCAGTAAACAAACCACCCTCTGCTCCTGGGTGGGAGTGGAGGGGCTGGGGAAAGAGGATGCACAAAGAAGGAAAAGAAGCAAAGAAAAGTCTTTTCCATCCATCCATCCATCCATCCATCCATCCATCCATCCATCCATCCATCCATGGTTGATATGGGGAAGCTACCCCTGTCCTCAGGAAAACATGTACAGAGCTTTGAAAACTTTTGAAAAAAAAAAACAAAAACAAACCCTTAAACCTTCTCTAAATTTTTATTATTTTTACTCTGAATTTCAATCCAACCAGGGTCTTTCAAACATTCCTGGGCAAAAATAAATCTTTTCCTTCCAGCAGAAGGAGATATGCTCCCTCATGGGGTGTTCTCAGTGGAGCCTACTGAGTTCTGTGCATTCCCTACGTGCAAGGCCAGGGGTGAGAGGGAGCATCTTATTTGAGGCTAATCAGAACAGCATGCAACAAAAGGAGCAGCTGTCATCTTTTTCTTTCCGTCAGCCACTGCTTGATGGATCAATCAGATCAAAACATTTTCAGCATCACTTTTTTTTTTTGGAGGAGCATTTTTGCAGCATTTTCTTTTTCCTCTAAAATGCTCCCATTTAGAAAGGAACTATGTAAAATGGAAACAAGTCCTGTAGGTTTGTAACATAAATAAACTTATTTTTTCCCTCTGAGAGGACATACATTTGGCAATTGATGCAACTCATCTACAAGAGACAGAAGCTTCCTAAACATTCAGAAAGAAATTCTTTCAAAATTCAGACAGCATCAATTCAGTGAATTAATTTTGCTCTTTGTTAGTTTAATACTGGTTGCATTTCCTCTAGGGCTGGAGCCGCAGAGCCTTGTTCAAGACTAGACAGCCCCAAAATAGATTTTGGATGATTATTGGGAGCAGAACACGTTGCTGGGTTAGTGGTCCCTCTTGCAGGCAGGAGGTGCTGAGGGTCTCTCTGTCCCATTGGAGTGCCCGAGAGCTGCTGGCTCTGGGATCACTCTCTCCTATGACACCAAGCACTTTAATAGTCTTGTTGTGACCCTCTGTTTATCAGGAATGCCATGGCAATGCTGGATTCAGGGGTGCAGTGGGACTCTGATGTGTTACAGCCTTTACAGGGAGAGGAGAGTGGGTTTAGTGCCGAGGCTCTTAAGAGTCCCCAAGGGAAAAAAAAAACCCAAAACAAATAAACAAACAACAACAACAACAACAAAAAACCTCCTTGTTGCCTTTTTCTGGCCAAGTAACTCCTTGCCTGGGCCAGCTTCCTCGGTGATGTTCATATTTATCATTTAATCACACAAACTTTGCTTTATCTACCTGTCCTGTGGGCTGGGAGGAGCCTGGTGTTAAGTTTTAAACTGAAACCAGTACCTGTGTTTAACAAACACTCATTCTGCCTGTCTGGGGTGTAGCATCCCTCAGCATTCCCTGAGCTGCATAAAGGTGCATGATCTCTCCCAGCTGGAAAACAAACAAGGAGTCTGGGAGTCCTGGCTTAGGCATCCCATGGCAGTGGGAGGGAGAAGGGCAGAGAGCAGTGCCAGAGGTGATGCTGGAGCTGGGAGTGCCCTCAGGGAGGAGATGGGATCATCCTTTAAGTCTGAGGAAAGGCAGCAGCCCAGCTGGGATGTCCCTGGTCACCCCCTTGGCATGGGCAGCAGAGGACCCTTCACGTGTGCCTGGCAGCTCTAGAGAGGAGAGGATAAAACCCCTTGGGATGCTGCAGTGCCTGATGCCTGTCACTTAAATAATGCTTGACCTTATGCTACAGTCCTTGCACCCTGCTCCTGCTCCCTGGGGGCCCACGGGGCTCCAGCCCTGCCCAGCTCTGACCTGCTCTGCTCAAGCCCATCAGGATTTTCCCGGCTGATGATGCTGTGCCAGTGCAAGCCGCTGTCTGCAGTCAGGGGCTGTGTTAGCATTGATTCTTCCAGCTGCCAAAGCAGAGCACGGATTTCCCTTGAGATGTTTCCCCTTCAGAGAGTCCCCTTTTGGCAGAGCTAGAGCGCTGGAAGGAGAGGAGGGCTGGGGGAGAGAGGGAGGAAAGGGAAGGAAATGAGCAGAGCAGTGCTTGCAGCTGATGGGGAAGTGTCAGACAGACTCTCTGGAGCACTGCCTAATGTGACCTACTTCAGTGGCCTGCAGAGAGGTATTTGTCTTGCAACAGTTCTTTTTGGAGGAAAACAAGTGATGATCTCAAGCAGCTCCAGAGCAGGAACCTGATTTCCAGAGGAGACTCTGGCTTTTGGCCTGTGTGCAGCAGGGAAGGGAGGAATCAGGAGTGATCCTGGTTTGTGACCCTCCTTCAGCACTTCTCAGCACACAGTGACACACACAGAGGTGCAGGAAGTCTCTGCCCGTGGTATAATCCCAGAGCAGTGACATTTTTGAGTCACTGGAGTTTTATAATTCACAGGCTGTGTGTGCATAGAGGTCTCCTCTGTTAAGGGTCTGCCCGGTGACCTCAAATCTCCTTCCAGACTAAGAAAGAGTGAAAACTCTGGGCTTGTTGGATCAGTGGAATGTTATTCTGTGTTTCCAGCACTCTGGGAAACCTGGACTCAGCTGGAATTTTAGCAGAATCACTGTCTTTCTGCCCTCTCTCTAAAAAATGACAGGACAGTGAAGTGGATTGTCCCTGACCCACAATTTTAGGGGGATGTAAAGAGCACCCAGGACTACAGGACTTGTATCTCAGCCTGGACAGCAGGGCGAGGCTCTGTGAGAACCTCGATGCTCCTCAATCAGGCAAAGACTTGTGGCAGATGTCCTGGAGCCAGCAGGATACGAATCCCTCCAGCTGCCAAGAGATTTTGTCAATGCCCCCAGCCAGAGATTTATTTTAGCCTTTTAATACTTTCTGCATAACATTTTGTTACCTTTCTTCCTCTCTCTATTTTTTTTTTTTTAATTCTCTTTTCCTGGAGCACTTTGATGTGCTCTGAATAGAGCTCCATGCAGCACATGGCATCAGCAGAGTGATAAATTAGCGATGAATTGGAGCCTCAGATTAGCTCAGGCCAGTAATTTAACCTGATCCAGGAGATGTTTGCATTTGTTCTGTTCATGCACCGATAGATAGCAACTATCCTGGAAACCTGACACTTGTGGGCACTGCTCTCCCCATAAAGCACCCCTGTGGCAGCCCACAGTCGCTTCCCATTTGTCTCACCCCGGGCCATGCCGGGTGAGCCAGCTCTGGCAAAACCTTTTAGGAGGGGAGGGAATGGGAAATGAAATATTTACTTTTTGTTTTCTCTTGCTGGCGGTGAAAGGATATTGATGTGGTGTAGATGGAGCATTAAAATCAGAACAATGCTAGGGAATTTAAAAAAGAAAAAGAAAAAAAAAAAAAAAGGTAAGCCAAATTAGCAGTGTTTGCTTCCTCTGTGGCTGAGGGGAGTCTGCATTATGCCAGTGCCACATAACACTCCCGGGATGTGCTTGGGAGCTGCTGGGCCACAAATCACAGGCGGCATTTAAACGGACAGGGGAAAAGGCCACACGGAGATGGATGGGTGTCTGAGGAAGGGACTGTCCAAGGGGCAGCTGTAAACACGTCAGGAGACGAGGCAGGAGGGGGAAGGGGATTTTGAGGACTGGGGGCAGAGGTGAATGCTGGCAGGATGAGTCAAGGGAGAAGCTGACCTCCAATCCCTCGGCTTTTCAGGAGTACAAGTGAAGGATGGCAGCCCTGTTTTGCCACACTTCAAGATTTTAAATTACCTGTAAGTTTTTTTTTCCCCCCCCTGTGAAACAGCAAAATGTTGTAGTATTCATTTTTCACTAAAAAGGTCAAGTTTTCGATTCTGCTTTCTCCTTCTGACAAGAGCTGACCAGAAAACCCAAGGCTTATATACTTTTACAGGATATCTTCATCCCATCCAAGGTGTCGATACAAAATTCTTTCCCTAAAATAGTCTGCCAAAAACTCTCAGTGATAAGGTTCATGCCTGGTGCCAACCCAGGATGACAGTCTGTGATCTTGAGAGGTGCCAAATTCACCCCAGAGGGGGAGATGAGCCTTTTCTTCACCTCAACCTCTGTGTGGAACACGGAGATGTTGTTGCTGTGACTCTGAGCACTGCAGGACTCCAGGGGCTCTGCTCAAGGAGCCCTCTTGACTTTAGCAGGATTATTTCAGGAACAATGTTGTGAAATCACTCTCAGCTTTCCACCCCCTGGATATCACAGTTCAAATGTGCCTGCAGCCAAGGGAGAGAGTCCTTGTGTGACGGCAGCTTTTTGCAATGTTTCGCCGTGCTGTACAAACTGCCACTGAAAGGTTACTGGTTTTCTTGGCATGGTCACCACGCACTTTCTCACACTTCCAATAACAAGGGAACAACAAGGGCATTTGCTCTTTAGTGAAGTGCTGCAGTCGTGCTCTTTAGAAAGAGGGCCTGAAAAAAGGAGTGTGATTCAAGGCAGGCTAAGGATCAATAAACAGACTTAGGGTCAGGGCTGGAGTAAAACTGGGGGATGGAGAAGGCGGGAAAATCTCAAGGAGAAGGGATTCAAGGACAAGGACAGATGGTTCTTCAGAAGAAAAGTGAGGCCTTTTGGCAGAGCCGGCGGGTGGGTGGTGATGAAACAGGCTCAGGACAGGGACAGCCAAGGTGCTCCAAGTCAGAACTGGAAGGGTTAATTCTGTTTGGAGAAAAGCTTAATCCTGGCAGCTGGCAGCCTGGAGTCTCTCAAACTCCAGCACAGCTCTTGGCTTTGAGGTTTCCCTCCCGCAGGAACACGAGTCCCCTGCTGCAGAGGCAGATGCACGGGAGCCTGTTCCAAGAGCAGGCACTGTCAGGACAAGGGATGTGTCACAGCTCCAGAGGGCCCTGCCTCCCTGCACAGGGAAAGGCAGAACTGCTTCAGAGAGAGGCTAATTCATCAGTAAAACATTAATTATCCTGGTGACTCCATTCATTAACCTCAGAAGTGAGAAGAGCTGGTCCCTCTCCCACTCGGGAGGATTTTAGCCTCTCCCAGCTTCAGCAAAGGAGTCCCATTTAAGAAATATAGGTCCATGAACCTGTTAAAAATGGGGCAATCTGGGGAGAAAATATCCCACAAGGGCCAAAACCCCCTCCAGGCAGCAGTGCAACACTGTTCATGTCAGCAGAACTTCTGTCTTCCCCAAACACCTCTGAGTCCAGGTGTGAACATCAGGCTTGCTCTCCAGCAACCACACTTGTGATTCCCCAGTTGTACTGCACCAAAAAGAAATGCCCATTTTTTGGGCAGCAGAATATATGGATCAGTCCCGCCGGGATTGCAATTAATATTCTGTTTAAGAGTTGGTTTGAAGAAACGCTTAATTACGTGCACAAATACTGCTTTGGCAAGGAACTCATGCTGGGAAGGCAGTTCATGTGTATGAGCTGATCCTGCAGTTCCCCCTGTGTTTGTAAGGGCCTGCATCTGTCAGATAAATTAGCTGGGAAGCTTGGAAATGGATGGAAATGCCTCTTCTTCAAAGAGGCTCTGGTCCTGCTCTTGCTTCTGACACTGGCTCCCAGCTCGTCCTGTCTCCTCTCTGCCTCAGTTTGCTTCCATGCAAACTGCTTTATGATCTGTTAATTAGAAGTGCTCCATGAGAGCTGGAAACCAATATTATTTCTGGGATGGAGCCCACCTCTGCCTTGGGAGACTCAACAGCTTCGTCTGAAGCCATGTGCTGATTAAATTCAACTTCATGGTGTGTCCAAGTCACAAGCAAGTGCAGCCTGCAGCTCCAGGGGTCTATGTAAGGCATTTCCAGCTGGGGCTGACACTTCAGACTTCCCTCTGAGCTCCTCACAGGTGTATGGGAGCCTCTTCTGGGCTCTTCAATGCAGCGGAGTCTGTGTGATCCTTTCTTGGATATCAGTGTCTCCTGTACACTGTGTCCATGCACCTGAGATCTCCTGGGCTGGATTATTTCTCTGTTGAGTGCCAGGATCCCCTGCCAGCTCTGCCCACTTTGCTGGATTGCTGTCGAGTCACTGGATCTGCGACAGATCTCTCCTAAGTGCTGGATCTGAACTGGATCCTGTATTTAAGATGCTTTCCAGAAGCCTTAGCAGAGTCATTCCAGAGTCCAATAATTTTATTTTTAAAAAGCTTTCAATTTCTTTTGACAGGGCTGGAGTGTTTAAAGATGGCAAAGTGAAGGAGATAAATAGATTATTGATCGGACAGGCTTGTAATTCCTTAGTGAATTGGATTTAGCTCCTTCACTGAGATCAGGTCTCTGCCATAAATCTCCCACGGAATCAATAGGGTGCAGAGTGCCTGGTGAGCAGGACTTCTGCTTGTTACCATGGCCACAGCAGGGGACTGGGAGCGGGTCTCCCATGGGAGTGGAGGGCAGGAATTTGGATCCACACGTTTCTGCTGAGGTAGCCTTGGCACAGCCTCACCCTGGTGCACCAACACAACAACTGCTCCAACTGCACATGTGGCCTGGATCTGCCATGTGGAGGCAATTTCAGGTGCAGCTGGTGCTGCCACAAGTTCTCCTGGCATTAAAGGACAGCTCAGCTGCAGGGGCTGGAGGTGGGAGTGTGACCTGGCTTCCTGGGGGCGGGAAAGCCAGGCACAACAGGATGGAAAACTGCCATCAGATGCCCACGTGTCCACTCCTTGTCACCTCCAGGCCCTGTGTGCTCAAGTCCTGTCTCACTGCTCACTGGAGGCAGCTCCAGAGCCTTCCTGGCTGGACTGGGCAAGGATTCAAACCATGATTAGAAAGACAGTGGGAGCTGTCAGCAGTTTAAAATGCCAAAACCCCAAACTTCTGTTAACTTCCCAATGTGCCAGGGAACAAAATTTGGCTGCTGGGGAAGTTAAAACTCCCTGCAGTCCCTCCTAGGGGTCTGTGTGTGCTTTGAGCCTGTACCTGGCAGCAGCACAGTGTGTCAGCTTTAGGACACCAAGGACTTGGCTATTTGGAGTGACAGGAGTTCACTTGGAGCCTGGGGTCCAGAAGAGCCTTCGTGGCTTCATGTCTTGAGCTAATTGGAGATCTGTGTCTGAAGGTTTGTGGGTGTCCAGATTGAGGGTGATAAATGTGCAGTACACTGGGCTGCTGTGGAGGTCAGCCTGTCAGTGCTCCTGCTCTCTGCTCCTCCTCCTGTTCACCAGAAATTCAGAACAGAGAGATGACCACCACTGTCCTAAAATCATTTCTAATCGAGGTTATCAGCATTCACATAAATGAACGTGAGCATGAACCTACAAGAACATATAGACTCATTAGGTGTACACTCTTTCAGCTCCCATCAACCCTGCTTTGCTCACACAGCTGCAGTCTGGGTTGCATGTAGCATTTCCCAGAAGTTCAGCCACTCTGCAGAACCTCTGGAGCCTCAGGCCCTGACAAAGTGGGCTGGAGGTCTTCCAAAGCTGGACTTAGCTGGGAGACTTCCAGTGCTTCCTGGTTCCAGCTGAGCTGGCAAGGAATAAAATAGCTTTTTGCACTCTATTTCATTCTCCTTCTGGTGCTGGCTACACCCCAAAAGGCAGAGACAATGAAAGGGAAAGGAGGAAGGAATCAACTGCATCTTTTCTGTGCTCAGCAAAGGATCTGTGTGCCCTCAAGCTGGGATCCAGCATGAGGCATGTGGGAAAGGAATGATACCTACACACTTTGGTCAGTTGTGGACACTGGGGGGAATCTTATTTAGAGCCAGTGAGAAAAACTTGTTGGTTTCCCATCTTCCATGGAAAACCAACATAGAAACTGGTTGTGACATTTTTGGTTTAAAGAAACAAAAAAATACCCAGATACGTCATTGAGAGCCTTTGAGGGGAGGTAGCAGAAGGAGTTCTGCTGAAAAAAGGCCTTAAAATTTGAGCTGAACATTTTATAGACTGATTTTATTTTAGAACAACTGCAATCCAGGAAGAGATTTTGAGCCAAACAGATCTGTTTGCAAACTTTTTATCTCGTCAGAAAATCCACAGCCTATGAATCACATTTTACATCATGAAAAGCTTTCTGAAAACGTGAGCTGCTCAACCAAAACTCATCTTGTTTGACCATTCCCAGAAGCTAGTGATGCAGAAGAGCTACCTAGAGCTGCAAATCCAAAGCCAGTCTGATTCTGTCACTGTGTGGAGGCTGATAAGCTCACCATAGCCCTTCCCTGGAGTTTAAACTTTCCCAGACTGGCCCTGGGGAAAGCATGAGAAAGTCTTGCCAACGAGGCCATGAGACCCTCAAGCATTGACTTGGACTGGGGGGAGCTGTTTGCCTGGGAACGGGAATGGGACCCACCATTTCCTATTCCTGGTGGCTCATTTCACCTGCATTTTTCAAATTGCTGTGCCCAGTCTGCCTTTTCCCAGGTGAGATGCTGAGTTCTGCTCCATCCATGAGGTGCCTGTGATCATTGTGCTGTTTGTGGAGGTTGGAACAGCTGGACACACCAAGGAGTAAGAATTTAAACAAACCTAGCACCTGGTGTTTGTGCAAATGCCACAGCGTGACATTTCTGTGTGCTGTTTATGCTGAGATGTTTACCAAAGGGTGTGGGTCCTTCCTGCACCAATAAGCTCAGAGTATTCCTTGCTAACCAATCTGTTTCTAGTGCTCAGAACATACTATATAAGCATCTATGCTTCAATAAAACTGGCCACTTTACCTTCTGGTATAAAGTTTTGTGTTGCTGTTTCACGCTGCTTCTGGCTCACCAGTGGCAGTTCCCCTCTGCAGTCAGTCGGGGTTGCAGAGCTTTCCCTGGCTCCAGGAGCTCCTCTCCTAGCCCAGATTCCTGTACCAGCACACACCAAGGTGCCCTGGGGACAGCGCTGCCCCATGGGGCAGGGGCCTGGGTGTGAAGATAAAGAACTGGACATTCACTGTTCGATATGAACCAAGGAAATGTCAAATCTTTATTCGCACATCTCATTTTTATACAGTTTTTATACACCTCGTGTATAACTTCAGTTGGTTGATAGTTTATTGGTTAATTACTTTATTGGTCAGTAAAAGATGTTTTACTTGTCTATCAAATCTTTCTATTCTTGGTTAGTTTACATATTTTTCTCACCGATCCCTGTGAAACAGATTTCTTATTTAATGCAGGTGCAGTTGTTTTTCACCCAGGAATAACTCGTTGTTAATGAACCTCATTCTCAGGATGGTTTTCACATGGGAACTTACAAGCCACTCGGCTGTACACAGCAGTGACAAGCCAGCTATTAATTTAGCAGAGCAAGGCCTGATTTTATGAGACCTTTCTTTTGTGATATGTCCATTTTCCTCTCAGAACATTCTCGCACCTGGGAGAAGCCCAGGTGGTTGGAGATGGATTACAGTGCACGTGTGGGCTGTGTGCTCCAGCACAACATTGAGGTTTATTAACACGAAGGGGAACTGCTCCACCCTTCCAGGGTTCATGGCCTTTATTAAGGTGGGGTCTGAAGGGGACAGAAGACTCCAAAGCAGGCTGTGGTGATCGCCGTGGGCTCTGTACAGCCATGTCAGCGTGGAGCTACCTCTGGCACCTGGATCTCACCTGTGCCTGCAGTGGGATCAGAGGTCGGAATTTGGAGTGTGCAGGGTGGTGCTGGTGGGGAAAGAACTGCTCCCCACTCGGCAGGGAAGAGGCATGAAGCAACACCAAGCCCTCTGTGCTCTCCTGAGTGATTGGTAAGCAGAGCTAGGAAGAATGGCAGGGCGAGCTGCCAGCCTGACCTCCTTTCCCAGCTGGACAAACCATTCCCAGTGCCCTGGCTGAACCCCTGCACCAGCCAGCCCCACTGTTAGCACTCCTCAGCATGGGAGCCAAAGCAAACATTTCCCTTGCTGCTGAGACAGACTGCCCACAGCTGGAGCACTCCTGGCTCTCCAGAGCTGCCATCCCTCCCCTCGTTTGCCACCCTCATTTGTCAAGCACCACAGGAACACTTCCCAGGCTGCCTCTCCCTGGAGCTCCAGAGCTCTGTAAAGGTCACCTGTCAAACAGGGGGTGGTGCTGGAAATAAACTCATGTGTTTTTTTTCCTCTTTTTCAACATCCAGTGTGGCATGGGAAGATGAACCAGCTGCCAGGAACCCTCTTGGTATGTGAGGTGCTCTGCAGTGGTTTGTCTTGGCTGCTCCTCCTCCCAAGGCTGTGCCTCTCCATGCTGTGGGTGCCCTATTTCTCCTTGGAAACCAGAACTTGTGGGAGCATTTGAAACCCAAAGAACCATGAAGATGCCCGGCTCATGGAATGCCTGGGAGATCTGAGCCGTCCAGCACCACAGGTGTGCACGAGGAAGGAAAAGGGGCTCCCAAAGTTCTGTTCCTGCTGGGGAAGCTGAGGATGCTGAGCTGTGAGAGAGTCCCAGTGCCAGGGAGAAGCAGCTCCCTGCCTACACCAAGGGCAGCAAACCCAGCCTGAGCTGTTATCTTCATGTGCTGTCAGAGCTCCAGGGACTACGACCTTGCTTTGAAAGGTATTTAATGTCTACAAGGAAGATACAGTCAAAGCAATTCTCTTCTTCCAAAGTGAAATGCAGCAGAAAAAGTAGTGAGGAGAAGGAGTGCGAAGAGACTAGGAAGTTTCTCAGTGAGGCTGAGGAGCAGCTCTTTGCTATTTTGAGCTGATGTGTGCCCAGGGCAGCTCTGGGGGCTGAGCTGAGCCCAGCTGCTCAGCTCTGGATGCTGAATCTGAGCCCCCTCTGGGGATGGCACAACTGGAAATGGATCAGGAGCCAGAGTTCACAATGGATGGGCTGCTGGTGGTTCTGGCTCTGCCCCTCCCTCCTTGCCAGGACATCCCATTTACTGTTTGCACAACAGGATTTTGGACATTCAGATGTTCCTTTGAAAAACTAATTAAAATATTCCACTTTTAAATTTAAAACAGACTTAACAGGAGCAGTGCTTTCCAGAAGAAGGGCAGTATTTGAGGTCATCTACTTTGCAGTGGGCTGAGGGAGCAGAAGTGGAGAACACAACGGGAGAACTGAGGCACAGCAGAAGCCACACAATTTGTCCAAGACACAGAAGAATCACTTTGGAGCCACAGTTCAAATTCATGAGGACATCATTTCTGGAGCTGCTCTCTGCTGACCTGAGCATGCCAAGGAGAAGCTTTTGCATCTGATGCCCCATACAAGACCTTCAGCAGAGCATCACTTATGTTCCAGGGTATGGGAATAACCTCTGGATTTTAGCAGCTCTGCAGTGACCCGAGTCCCACAGGTCTGTCTGTCCTGTTCTAACTCCCCCAGCCCCAGCAGCCTGTGGCATGAGATGAGGGCATGAGACCCTCAAGCACTGACTCAGGTTGGGGGGAGCTGTTTGCCTGGGAACGGGAATGGGACCCACCATTTCCTATTCCTGGTGGCTCATTTCACCTGCATTTTTCAAATTGCTGTGCCCAGTCTGCCTTTTCCCAGGTGAGATGCTGAGTTCTGCTCCATCCATGAGGTGCCTGTGATCATTGTGCTGTTTGTGGAAGCTGGAACAGCTGAACACACCAAGATTTTATAGATGGAAAGGAGTCTGACACATACATGAGTCCTTGACAGGTTTCCCTGAAGATAATTTGGATTAAGAAGGGAGGGAAGAACTGGAGCTGCCTGGAGACCCAGAGATGCCCACACCAGCTCCTTGAACAATCCCAGACTGATGTAGATGCACTGTTAGGACACCAAATTTCTCAGACCCACTTTCCACCTGTAGCAGAGCTCCCGAGGGTGGCTGAAAGGTGGAGCTCCCATCCCTCTCTCCAAATTTAGTGTGCAGCTTGATGACCCATCTGGCTGCTATCCAGAATGGAGGTTTTGGGATTCCCATTCCGAGCCCTGAAGCCTTTTCATCTAGCTTTAAATAGAACAGGGCTTTGAGGCAAACTGGAACTGGAACAAAGCTCCTTCCCCACTGTGGGGCCAGCGGGGTCAATGAAGAAGCAGCTGGGGGTGAAATCAATTAATTCATTCATTACAGAGCTACTGCAGTCACAAGGATATTTCAATTGCGCTCGCTGAGAGGCCCTCATGAGAGATACATCTCATTTTCAGAGAGGTTCCCAAGGGGAGGGCATCGTCAGACAATTTCATTCCTGCTGACTAGAGGGTAACAGATGTTCTAAGGAAAACGTACCCTCTTGTCACCTCAAATTTCACTCCAGAACAAGCAAGAGTTTGAGTGAAATCAGACCCCACTTTAATCTAGGGAGATTTGTAATAGAAAACCACAAAAACTTGGAGAGATAAGACATGGTGAATGCTATTTTCAAGGTTTAGAGAACAATAAAGTGAATCTGGAAGCACTTTTCCCTTCCAGAGAAGTTTGCTGTCAGGTTTCTGTTGCTGGTCAGAGATGGCTCAACGCTCACAAAGAAACCCTCCAAGCCCCTTGATCATGATTCCACCAGAAACCAAGTGCTCTGGGCTGTATCCTTCTGCCCCAAATTCCACCCTGGGGCTTGATGGGCACATCCTGCAGCTGTATGAGAGTCCATGCCTATCATAGCCCTCCCTATGATTCACACACCCCTGCACTGTCTGATCTTGTAAGGGAAATTTAATGATTTTAAATATAAATTTAAGTCATTAAAACAAGACTGTGGAGGTCTGATCACTGAACAGCTCTTATAACAAGGTATGGCACTTTTTCCATGCACTTTTGTGCCCCAAACCAGAGAACAGGATGTCAGTTGCTTAATCACAGTCGTGATTTCAAACCCTTTGCTCCTTGCAGAGAGATTTTTCAAGAGTCCTACAATCAGTATCTCAAAATCTTCTGAAGATACAGCTATTTATTGCAGGATTTGGCTGGGTAATGTTTCAGAGAAAAAAAATGTCATCCTGTCTGGGTATTCCATGTTAGCAAGAGAGAAAATGCACCTATTGGCAGATGAATAGACAAAAAAGAGCCTGCAATTCTGGGGAAAAAACAGAGCTTTTTAATCATTTCTATGTACCTGACAGCAGAGTTCACCTGCAAAGCAAGGGCATAGTCTAAACACCTTCAGCATAATCCAAAAAACACTGAGGGGAGCAGGGCTATGGGGTAAAAGCATAAAGAGCTGATGAATTTAGTCCATTCCTTTAATATATTGAGGATAGAGATGGCACAAGCAGTCGCTTCCCAAGCCTGGCTGAAACCATGAGAGGAGCAATGGATCATAGGAGGAAAAGACTGAAATCCATGGAAGGTTCAGTGACAGCAGTGGAGTAGAGCAATAAATGCTTTTCCTTGCTTGTCTTTCTAACCAGGGATCATTCATAAAGTGGAATCAGCTTTCTTGGTTTGGAGGATGGATGGATGGATGGATGGATGGATGGATGGATGGATGGATGGATGGATGGATGGATGGATGGATGGATGGATGGAAACCTTGGTTTTGCAATTCTGTGTAAGGAAAGTTCATATTCCTGATGCCAGCATAATGTGAAATTTCATCAGGAGTTTGGTAAAGTGTTGAGGGGTGTGGTATGAGCCATACCTGGAAAAATACTTCTGAAGGGAAAAAGACTTGTCAGAGTCTGGAAGTTTCATGTTTCCATGTCCCAGCTTCAATGTTTTTTTTATTTTTCTTTCTTGTTTTCTAAAGTTCAAATAAACACATAGAGATATTTTCTTGCTTCCATCCCCATTTTCAGTCCTCAGCCAAGAACCAAAAGTGCTCAAAATACTTCTGAGAGCTGTCTGCATAGCCAATTGTCCAATTTCACAGGCTTTAATGGCTTCGAGTGGAACTCACACGTCCCTCTCTGTCTGTGCTCCAGCCCAGACACAGCTAATGACAGCGACAGAAAGCCAAGCTAAATGGCCAAAACAAGCCCTTTGATATACAGGAAGCTGAAAGGGATCATTATTTTTACTATTTAAATTGCCTTTCTTTTTAAACATTTTCAAGATATTTTGTTCTTAGTATAACTACTTTTTAGTGATGGAAGAAAAGACATCAGAAGTGTGACACAGACAGCTTTGGGGCTGATTTGAATAGCTCTTCACTGACGTATGTCTTCACATGAAAGTCCCAGATGGTCACTTGCTCAGTTCACCAAATTTGCAATATTCAGCAAGATATGAAAAACAAAAAAAAAACCCCAAACCCAAAAAACAAAAACAAACAAAAAAAAAACCCCCAAAAAACCACTCCTCCTAAGCCTTCAGCATTTGTAGCTCTCTCTGGACTGATTTTTCAGCTGCTCAGACACTGTTGTCCCCACAGCCAAATGCAGAGCCCCTCTGTGAGGGTTGGTTCATTACCCTGCTTCCTTGTCTGACATCTAATTTTCCAAAAATACACAGAAAGAACCCAAAAGAGCCAATTAACAAGAGAAGCTGAGAAACAAGGGGGATGATTTTGCTGTTCCAAGCCCGTCCTACCCTCCCTGAGTCCTGCAGTGGGGTCTGCCCACATGGGAAGACAAGTGGGAGCTGCCTCTGAACGCCTCAATCTGTGTTTATTTAAGCAAAGCTTCAGCTGGCTGATGTGGATCAGTGTAAAATGAATGATTCCACATGGCAGCACTGACATATCCCCCTGCTTCCTGGGTTTTTTTCCTTTCCTGCAAGGAGAATGAAATCCCCAAACTCTGCCTGACTGCTGCAGCTTTCAGAGGGTTGTTGCTGTGCCGAGTTCAACTCTGATGTTCTCAAACTCCAGAGAAAAAGTATAATTAAATTAATCTGGAAAGGCCTTCTGATTCCAACGTGTGGATACATTTTCTGAGTGTTATAAAAGGACTTATTTTCTGTGTTCCTGCTGCAAGATTTAAACCCTCTCTCCTGGTGGGATTCCGCTCTGTCCCAAAATCGAGACTAATGTTCATGACATATTCTCTAACTCTGCTGCATTAGCACAGCTGGGCTGTACAGGACTGTAAATACAGGAATACAAAATCTTCCTCCTCATTTTCTTTATTCCCACTTTCAGCTGCTCTGAACCTTTTCCTTTCTGATCCTTCCTGGTTTGTATTTGTTTGCAAAGGTGGGAGAGCAGTGGGTGTGTGCCTGTCACACAAAGCCAGAGAGCACCAGGGGTAGGGACAGGTCCCTTTGGGACCCCAGGGCAGTGGAGTTGCTCCCTCTGGCAGGTTTTCCCTCCCAGAATTCACAATCTGGGAGCCAGGCCTGTGTCCAGGGTGTCTGCAGAGTCAGCTCTGTGCCCTCGTCCCTGTCAGTCCTAGATTTTATCGGAATATTTTTTCCAGGCCAAACCTTACAGTTAGCAGCTAAATTGGGGAGTGAGAAACCTGCCAGCACCAGGACAGAGATGTAGGGAAACCAGTGGGCCACAGGAACAAATTCAGGCAAGGTTACAACAGGGAAATGACCAGAAAGGCAGAATTTTCCTAAGCTTTTAAGAGAATTTATCCTGCATATTTAGAACCATAAAAAAAGTTTGGGTTGGAAGTGACTGTTACAGATCATCCAATTCCCCCTCCCTGTTTAGGACTGCCCTCGGCACAGCAGTGGAATGGTTTCTTAGGGGATGTGCTTGCAACTTTTCCCATTGAAATACTCTGCTTTTAAGTGCTTTTAATTATCTGGACTCTGGTGTGTCGTGCTGAACAGCTGCTGCAAGTTAGATTCGGCATGAACAGTTTGAGATAAAGTGAAGCAAGGTTCTGTTTCCCCCCACCTCCACCTTGGAGATCATGCTCATCTCCTACCCATTAAAAGAAGAAAAAAAAAACCCAAAAACTCTCTGGTAAAAATAGTGTGAGATGATGTCATTGAAAATTATCATAATGTATCTGAAAAGAAAAACCATTGGGGATACCTGGGTGATCTTAAATCTGACTTTTTTTTTTTTTTTTTCTTTTTCTAATCCCTGATTTATTAATTTTAACCTGCTTCTAGCAGGAAAGGGAACGTGATTTGTATTTGCAGAGGTCTGGCTCTAACCTGAATAGCGTGGGAGAGGAGGGTGTGGCACTATGATAATTTCTTGTCCCCTTTCCTGTGCAGGTTTCTCACAGGTCAGGGCAGTGTCAGGGGTTCAGCGTGCCCTCCTCGAGATGGAAAGTAGAAGCAAAAAATAAAAAATCACCAAAAGCTTCAGGCTCTGAGCCATCCCCTTAATCCTTCCCAAACTGAACGGAACGGCCGGCAGAAATGAGGACAGGATGTCCAGGGAATTTATACCCATCCTCTCCCTGATAACATCTCTGCTTCCTCAGGAAGGTCCCGTTTCTGTGCTAAGAAATAGCCTGGGCTGGTGGCTGTGCAGCATCTTTTCCTCCCGACCAGCTGGGGCCATTCCAAATGAGGATAATAAACGATGGAAGGAACAATATAAGCTCTGCTATAAATAAGAATGCTGCAATTCCACTGATGACTTATGGTGGCATTATAAATGATCGGAACAAAGTCAGGAGGTCTCCTCACACCACCAGAGCCTCATGGTAGAATTATAGATCTAATTTAAGTGCATTTTGGGGGTAAATTATTTATTAAAGTGTAAAGCTTATGGAGACAAATGTTCAAGTAGTCAGACTCCAGGACTAGGTGAACATTCCTGGTCCTAATAATTACAGGTATGATTTGCTCCTGGGCAAAAGGGCCAGATTAAGATTTTAGCAACATTTTAGGTATCCAAAAGCCCTGCAGAACACTTCTTGGCACAGGGCTGCAATCTCTAAGCTTACAATAAAATGGGTTCCTTGTACAGGTGATCAATCCAGAGCACCTACTGCTCATAAATCCATTTGAATCATTAAACTGGAACTAGGAGATGAGAAGAAGAAACTTCTCTCAGGCTCATGAGAAATCACAGATTGTTGTCTTACATCTTTTGTTTTAAGTTTTCCTGCATTTCAGCTCTGAAAAGGAGTCCTGTTGCAGGTGTTTTCTTTCCTATTTCATTCTAATTTCAGTCAGGATATGTCACTGTTGCTAAATGAGGAAAGTGCTCACAGGACCATGGTGAAATCTCTTCAATTAGAGGTTGTGAAATACTGGCAGGGGCTGTCCAGGGAAGTGGTGGAGTCCCCATCCCTGGAGGTGGCACTCAGTGCTCTGGGCTGGTGACAAGGGGGAGGATCAGTCACAGGCTGGACTCGATGATCTTGGAGACCTTTCCCAACTCAAATGATTCTGAATGGAATTCCCTCTGCCACACACTCCTTGAGTAAAACCAGGCAACTCATTTACGCCTCTCAAAGAAAGAAAAAAAGAAAAAGAAAAAGAAATAGAAAAAGAAAAAGAAAAAGAAAAAGAAAAAGAAAAAGAAAAAGAAAAAGAAAAAGAAAAAGAAAAAGAAAAAGAAAAAGAAAAAGAAAAAGAAAAAGAAAAAGAAAAAGAAAAAGAAAAAGAAAAAGAAAGCTACTTTTGCAGTTTGTTCACTAGGCGGGCTGATCTCCCCGAGCCCAGAGCCTGCAGGTCCCACAAGGCCGAGCTCAGGGAGGCATTCCCAAGTGAAACATGAAGTCTGCTTTTGGCAGGGGAAGTAGACTCAGCCTATAAATCCCCCCAAAAGGCTGAATTTTCTGGAGTCTTCTGCACCACAAAATCAGCCCGTGGAGCAGGAGGCTCAACCCTCTCGCACCACTGGGCTGCATCAAGGATAAACACATTAAGGCGAGGCATTAAGATCCTGTGGTAATTAGGAGCCACATAAGTAACTTAGATATAGAATGAAGCTACTAATAATGCATGAATGCAAAGCCTTAAGAAGTTTGCTTCATATAAAGCACCCAGCTACTCCATGGCTTAGCTCAATTCTCTGAAGCTGCAAATCCAGGCTGAAGATCTTACGAGAATGTGCTTGTTCTGGGAGGTTTTTTGGGGGCTTTTTGGTTTTGTTTTTTTTCTTTTTTTTCCTTGTCATAGTTAAAATATTGCTGAGCCCAACTTTTTGTTATAGGCAAGATTCCTCCCATAGCTCCCAGCCAGACTAGAATATGTAGAAAGACAGGACAAATTTTTTTTTTTTTTTTTTTTTTAACACATAAAATTAGGCAGAGGGCTTGGGGGAAGATTCAGATTAAGAGAGTGTATCTAACAGTCAGGCCAGAGAGATGGAATCAGTATTCCTGCCACTAATTCACTGTGTAACCTTGTGCTGTCACTAAGCTTTTTTGTGCTCTATTTTCCTCGTCAGTAAAATGAGCATTATAATAGGTACCTTCCTGATAAGGGTTTCAGTTAATCAATTTCTAAAGCCCTTAAGTACAGAGAGACACAAGATATCATATCAACAAAGTCCAGTGTTTATCTGTACCTGGATATTCCCTGAACTGCACCAGCTGTAAAGGAATAGAACCTGAGCTGTATAAACCCAAAAATTCCCATTGACTTTGATGAATAAATACTATTGCTCACAAATACTACCTGCAGTTTGGTGAGCTTTTTTGTTTTGTTTTGTCACAGGCAGGATTTTCTGCTTAAAAGTACATTTGAAAAGCAAATTAAAAAGGTTTCAGGTGGGCTGGAAGAATTAAACTCCCCCGATGACTGAATTGCTTGCACAGCTTACCTGTGCTGCTCCTCACATTAACTTGAGTCAGTCTTTGTGCTACTACGGTAGAAGACAGGAGGAAAAAAAACCAAAAAAAACCAAAAAAACAAAAA
>VWZN01018866.1:1255194-1270184 GCA_013396955.1 Regulus satrapa | reverse complement strand
TTTATCCCTGTGCTTTTCCTTGACACGTTGGTAAATAGGGTACACTTTGCACAAATTTGTTCATCATGTCACCCCAGTAATATTAGCAAGTAAAATATATGAAGTTATTTATGGTGAGTGAGAATCAAATCTCCTCTCAGGGATTACTGGCAATAGAAGAGGCAGAATGACTTTAATCCTGTCCAGCACAGAGAATTCCCAATAGTTTCAATGTTAATCTTTTGTTTTCCAGAAGTTTACCTTGGGTTCCCTGTGGATCAGAGCAAACTTGATTTGGTGGAATCTGATCCTTGATGTTTCTTCTAATACAATCTCTCTGTCAGATAGGAATCCTTTTTGGTTTTTTTGTTTGTTTGTTTGTTTGTTTGTTTTGGGGTTTTTTTGTTTTTGTTTTTTGTTTTTTTTTCTTTTTTTCTTATGAATGCAATGTTGTTTATCCTTAAAATGAACAAGTGTTCATTTTAAGTGTTCATTCTTACAATGAACAAGAGAACTTGAGATGTCTAAAATAACTTTATTTTTTACATGGCAAAACATTAATTTTTTTATTTGTAGAAAAAAATATAAGAAGCAGAACTTCTAGGCTCTATTTTTAGCAGCAAATGACCAATTTTACATTCTGTCTTTTCATGCCTCAGTTTCCCAGTGTTCAGAAAACCATAATTAATATTTAAGGCAAGATATGCCCTATCTATTCAGTTCTATATTCCATTATGCTTGGTATAACCATTAAAATTTTTTTTTTAAAGCAAATGATTTAAAACTGATAGTAAGAAATACTTTTCCTACACAGCACATAATTAACACGTGGCACTCAATGCCACAGACGTTATTGAAGCCGAGAGCCTTGGAGGATTCACAAAAGGATTAGAGATTCATATGAATAATGGGAAATTCTATTAGAGAAAATAAAAAATGCATGAAGGATAGAGGACGTCATGCTTTGGGGTTGTAAAGCAGCTGCTAATTGAGGGCAGAGACGTGCTGGGTGCACAGGACATCCTGGGATGGTTTACCACAGGGTTCTTGGGCAGGACAGCAAAGCTGGGCTGCTGAAGGGGTCTCTGGGCTGCCTGAACCTCTGCCCTCTTTCAGCGAGGCAGCTCTTGTCTGAAGGTAAATATAAAACCAAAGCCCAGGGGCAGCTATGGATGAGCCATCGTGGTCGGCGAGCCCATGGCACAGTGGAACTGGGATCCTTGGCATTGCTCCCAACCGCTCCTGCCTTCCCAGCTGTGCAGGGAGCTCTTGGGGCACCACAAGCTCCCAGGGCAGGACCCTGGGACAAGTTCCAGCACACTATCCCATCTTCCCCTCACAAAAACCCCAGATGCAGAACCCTCCAGGGCGAGTCACACCTGCTGCTCAGCTGGCTTGAAACCACTCCTGTCCAGACTCCACCTGCCTCCTTACCCTGAGCCTTGCACTGACGCCTTTGCAGAAGGCCTGGAGCCATTTAACAAACACCTCAGGTAGCTGACCATGTTTGCAGCTCCTGAGCAAGCAATTATAGCTCACCCAACCAAAGGCTTTCATTTGATCCAGCCTCAATTAGAAGTGAAGGCATTGCCACATCTGCCCGCAAGTTCAGAAGTGCCCACAATTCCACTTAGATTATTGCTGTATTTCTGCAGCCTTTGATAGACTAAGATTGATTACAAAAAATAAGAAAAAAGAGTGACCTTCCTCAGACTTTTCCAGTGGTATTTCCGTTAGTATTTTATAATCACTGTTTAAGGGAGAAATTGCTCTCTGGTTATTAAGGTAAAAATTATCACCTTCTTTGATTAATAAAATCAATAAAGGCTCCTACCCTTTTAAAAGCCCAGAAACCTTCTCTCTATTCATAATTAAACATTTCAACCTAATCTGGGGCAATAATAACCTTCAAAGTTTTATAAAATTCCTAATAATAATATCTTACAGAACACCTTTCTGCTCAGCAGGTTTCACAAATTGCAGCCCAGATTTGGAAAGCATATTTATTAATAGCTTTACTGGGATACACATGTCAGGTTTAAAGACTTTTTGGGTTTTTTTGGTTCTTTTTGGGTCGGGTTTCATAATCAGTGGCAAACAAATCCCTGTCTGAATGTTGCATTCCTGGAAAAATTAAAGGATTTTTGTTTCAGGGTTTGCTCTGTAGCAGCCAGGGGATGTGATTTTTAGTTGCTGGTGCCTGTAGTAGGGCATTTGCACTCACTCAGAGACCTCTAAAGGGATTCATGGAATGGGCTGGGTGTGAAGGGAGCTTACAGCTTCTCTAGTTCCAAACCCTGCCATGGCCAGGGACATCTTCCACTGGACCAGATTGCTCAGAGCTCCATCCAGCCCAGCCTCAGGCATTTCCAGGGTTGGGACAACCTGTGCCAGGGCCTCCCCACCCTCACAGCAAATAATTGTTTCCTGTTATTTCATCTAAACCTGCTCTTTGTGGGTTTGAGGCCATTTCCCCTTGTCCTGTCACTCCAGGCACTGCAAACAGTCCATTTCCATCTTTCTTTGGATTCTCTTCGCGTACTGGGACAGCACAGTCAGGTCATCCCAGAGCCTCCTCTTTTCCAGGCTGAAAAACCCCAATTCCCTCAGCCCTTCCTCACAGCAGAGCTGCTTCACCCCTCTGATAAACTTTGTGTCCTCCTCTGGTCTCTCTCCAACATGAGAGAGTGTCCTTCCTGTGCTGGAGATTCCAGAAAAGATCACACTGTCACAGATATTGTTCATTTATAGCTAATTTCTATTTTAAAACTTTTTTTTTTTTTTCAAAGTGTTTCATATTTTTTTACGTGTGTGGTGGAACATATTGGGCAGAAGCCTTTTCTGATGTCCCTTGTTCCAGCAGGGTCATCTGTGGATGTTGAGGGTCAGTGATGGGTGAGAGCACCAAATATCTCTTCAGCCCAGCTGGAGTGTCAGTGTTCACTTACACAGCAGCAGAAGGGGGATCAAAATTCCTAATCTCACATGGAGAGATACTGCTCCTGCCTCTCTAATTTCTCCTGTCCTTTTCTGTAGTTCCATTTATCAGGATTACTCTCTCCTCAGACAAGTTATCTCTGTCAGGCTTGAATGGCTGCTCTCCCAGGCACCGAGAGACATCCCAGCTAATTAACCATCATCCTGCATTTGATGATGACGAGTGTCCACTGAGAGCCTCCCATCCCACTGGATCTCTTGGAGCTCCACTTATTAAACAAACCTGCCTGTGCCAAGCCTGGGGATTTCCTCCTCACCAGCGAGTGGCAACCGGTTTGGAGCCGAGTTTAGGAGCAGGCAGGGGAGCTGCCTGGTGCTCCAGTTCATGGCAAGGGCAAGGAGTGCCCTTATGGAATGATTAACTTGTCTAGGAAAATGATGTCACTGCAGGGATTTTATTTCACAATAGCTGCCATCAAGAGCCCTGCAACAGAGCAGGAAATGCAGTTTGGGAATCACCTCTCAACAGTGCCCATGTCTGGGTTTCCTGCAGGTATCACAGGTGTGTGTGTCAACTAATAATTAGGCATAACTCAAAAATTCACTATTTTGATCTAATCCAACCCTTTTCTAGGCATAAGCATTTCTAAACATGGGTGTTTTCTTAGGAAGGAATGTCCTTTCAGTGCCTGTCCTTGAAACCCCTTAGGCATTCCCAAGGGATGACTGGGCTAATGCTGGATTTCTTTTATCCATATTTAAGCCATTTCAATGAGGGATCTTAAACCAGTGTTCTATGGCCCTGAGTTGTGCTATATGGACAAGTTCTCTGACTTCTTTAGGCATCTGAGAAGCACCTGTTTGGGGGCAAATCGTATCTCTAGAGGTTCCAGGTATTCAGTTGTTTTGGACATGGCTTGGCCCTGGCTTTCAGCAAGATCCTCAAATCCTGTAACAACCAAGATGCACATCTACATTTAGAAGAAAAAAAATGAAAATCCCCAAGGCCTTTGTACCCCTCCCTTTCTCCTTCTGTGGGTGATGACAATAATTTGTACACAGTACCAATAGATGAAAGAGCTGCCTAAACGCTGCGTGCTGCTGTGAGCAGGACTCGGTGGGTGTGAATCTGTGCAGCCCCACTGGCAGAGATGAAACTGTGCTGATTTCTACCTGCTTTGGACTCAGACCCTCTCGTATTTATTACTGTTATCATCTGAACCTGAGTTGCAGCTCTCCCCCATGTTTACTCATCACTGACCTTATCACATCTCCTTTCATTTGCTTCCTATCTAAACAATTTACATTTCACCTCCTTAGAGCTTTTTGGGTTTTTTTTTTTTTTTTTTTTTTTGATGAGACTCTTTTCATCTCTCATCATAATGTTCAATAATGACATTTCCATTTGCTTTCCTTTTCATGAGGCTTCTTTTTGAAAACAGGATCTGACCTCTCTCTTTGTATTCTCCCATCAGCCAAGAATCACATTGTGCATAAATTTAATTGACTTATTACATCTTTACAGCATGTGGGTCCTTTAGGTTTGTGTGTGTTCTGTATGTTTGTTTGTTAATTCCTGGGTCTTTGAGAAGTAGATTATGCAATTTCCAGAGCTTATTTCCCATTACTATTGAATCTTTCAATTGAACTGAATTTCATTGTGAGATGGTAAATAGAATGAACTGAAAATTCAACTGAAAACATGTCAGTATTGTTGATACATGTGTTAGTGCTATTATAGACTTTATCAGCTTATTTTCTCTTCTGGGGCTGAGTAGGGAGGGGAAACATCAAATAAACAAAAGCAAGTAGAGTTTGTTTTTTCTTTTACTGAAAGAAATGTCTATATTACACTGAATAAAACTTTTTTGCCCTATTTTGATGAACATGAAACCCACCTGATCCTGTTCTTCAGTCCTCAGATACAATGGAAAACTCCTTATTTCAAGGCATGACCAGCCTCCCTTTTATTGACCTCTTGCTCTGGTGCAAACTGCCCCCTCACAATTGCTCCAGAGGCAATGCCATTGATTTTGCCTGCAGAGAATCTGGCCCATTAGGAACAAAAGTGACATTGGTGCTGGTGGCACCCTGTGGCTCACGCCAGCAGGGTGCTGCTGTGACACACAGCAGCACAGGGAAGGGACCAGTGGGTACAAAACCTATTTTCAATGTTGAGGTAGCATAACTATGCGTGGCTTTGTTGCTGGGATCGCGTCAAGCTGCAATATTTCCTGGGAGGCAGAGCATGGTAGGGAGCTCAGTGGGCTCGCTCCTGTGTCGTACCCCAGAGAAGGGGATGAGTAACCACTGTGCCTCACGTCTTTTTCTCTGATATTCCAGCAGTTCCTGCATTTTATTTGCCTTTTTGAGCGTTTCTGAGCACTAAACTAGCATTTTATAGAAGCAATTGCAATGGCTCCGAGATCCCAGTCCTGCCTGGAAATGTGGAGTTTGGTTTATTTTCTCTCTGTACATTACTTAGCACTTATCAAACACTAAATTTCATTTGCCATCACTGGGTCCTTATCTCAGGAGTATTCTGTGATTCTCTACAGGTTCAGGTTCAGATTTGACTATGCTCAGTTATTTTGTGTTTTCCACAAATTTCATCTTCTTTCTATGAAACCTCTTTTACAGCCCATTTATGAATACATTAAATATGTTTATTCCTGGCTTTTTAGGTGATTTAACAAGACAACTGCTCTCATCCCATGAGCTCAGAGCTGCTTTAAGAGCTTTGAGATGTCATCATGAGAGGTTTGTTTTGTTTCTTAATTTCTGAGCACTGCATTGACTAAATCATCCTTATTGATATATTCCTTAATCACTTGGAAGAGCCTGGAATGATTTGTGAGAGATGACTTCAGTCTATAGCTGCTGTATTGACTCTTCCCAAAGAATGATGTGCTGCCCGTGTGCTCACTAATTCCGTTTGGGTTAGTTTCTAATAATTTGGCCTGGTGCAGCAATCAAACCTGGTGATTTGGGCTCCAGAGAGTGTTTTGGTTTGTTTTTTTAAGGCTGGTGTTACATTTGCCAGTTTTCCTTCTGGTGTGGAGATTTCTTTCCACTGAGGTCAGGAGGTGGCTGGCATGACTCTGTGGGATGCCAGCCAAGGAAGGATCAACCTGGACTGGAATCTCTTTATTTTAGGCTTTGAAATCTCCCATATGTCACCATCTTTCTCTTCATCACCCTTTTTAGGTTGTTGGGACAGCCCTCCCAGTCCCTAGATGGGGCTGTGTTACTCTGCCAGGTAGAAGTTGCATTTATGGAGTCTGAGCACGCTGGGATCATGTGAGGCTTTTTAAGGACAAGGTTTTGCCTGACAGCCTCGGTTCTCAACTAGCAGTACTTGTGCTGGAGGCTTCCTTCTGATGGGAACAGAAGCAGAGCTGAGAGCAGCAGGAGATACAAGGGTCCTTCAAATCACAATCTTGCTTCAGTCCTTCTCCTTTCTGAATCATTTCTCCAGCAAACTGAAGAACCAAACAGATGTGGATTATCCTCAATGGAAGAGGATTTTACCTTTAGCTGGTATAAATCAGAACAACTCCAGGGAAGGTGGTGGGAGTTTTTTGTTTTGGTTTTTTGTTTTGTTTTTTTTTTCCCCCTGAGCTAAGGATCTGGCCACTTTCACACTACCCAGTTATATCTGTGGATCAATAAAAAATAAAAAAATTGAAATAGTATTTTTTTAAGAGACACAAATCCCACAGCTCTGTCAAAATGCTTTACATCATTCTAGAAATCCCAGCCAGCCTTAAACTTGTGCTGTCCATCTGTCTTTTGGAGAGGTTTGTGTAGTTTTGATTGCAGAGTTTGTTTTAAGACTGGTTCCCTCAATAAAATGCCCAGATGGATCAAGGTATGGTGCAAATCCAAGCCAGAGTATGGCCAGTTCAAACGGGCATGGCGATTTTCATGTCAGTAAAATCCTCATTTCTGAGGATTAATTTAGGAACAATCTCTCAGTACATCAAAAGGTCCAAACTGGCCCCACTCTTCTCTATCTTGTGCTGGTTTGTGGACAAACTGCTTCCTGCAGAACTCTCCTGCCCCTTTTCACCACCATGTATTTCAGTTCCAGCATTACACAAGCTTTTATTTTCTTAATATATTATATAGCACTTAAATGAGAAGCCAAGCCCTGCAAAATTGCTTTTCCCTACCGGCCAGGATCAGACTCACCAGTCCTTCCTACACTGTTCTGCTTCTTCCCCAGCTGCTTTAAAGTCTCATCACTCCTGAGTGGGAAGCCTTAAATATTTCCAGTGACATTTCCTTGGCCTCTGGTGATTTAATATTATTAACCTGGTGTGTTATTAAAGTGACAGGAGGTGTCTCCCCTCTGCAGGTATATTTTCCTGAAAACTCATTTGAATTTTTATTACTTTATTCTGAGGGGCAGCTGGTGAAGCGCAGGAGGGGCAGGGAGGGCACAGGAGGGAAATGCACCTGGTTTTGGGGATGGAGGTCTCCTCTGTACGTATATTACAGGTTCTGGTATAGCTTATTCCACCAGAGTTTACTTCAGATTTAAGTGTATTCCTTAGCTAGAGCAGTCAAACTAAAGTATTTGCAAGAAAAATGTCTCTTTCCAGAGACTGCAGCCCATTTCAACAGCATAACCTGGGGGTAAATGGGCTTTTATGTCCTTTGCAAATCCCACAAATTTTATGCTTTACCCATGTCTCAGTCCAACTCTGCTTAAGTTTCATCTTTCAGTTGTTACTGTAGGAAAAATCTAATGTGCAGAGTGAAAAATCTATAAACTTAGGACAGTGGAGAAATAAAGCCAGCTTTTTAGCCAGCATAAATCAGTGGCACTAAAATCATTGGAATGAACCTGTATTAGTTCCCTCCTGCTGCACACAGTCTACAGGGCTGGGTTTGCACAAATATGAGGGGGAACTGAATTCAAGCACTCAGAAAAGAAAAAAAGTATCTCTAGAGTGAGATTCCTGTTTAATGAAGGTCCATAAAATTTCAAGAATATTTTGAAAACTGTCAGTTATATAGTGTTCTTTTTGGTTCTAAAAGTGAAGAAAAGATGAGATCCATTTTAGCCACTCATCCAGAAAAGCCAGGTTATTAGATCTCCATCAGCTACTGACACTCTTAGAACTTGGTTTTGGGTTTGTTTTGTTTTGTTTTGTTTTGTGGTTTTTTTTTCTTTGTTTGTTTGTTTTGTTTTGTTTTGGTTTGGTTTGGTTTTTTTGGGGGGGTTTTGTTTTGTTTTGGTTTGGTTTGGGGTTTTTTTTGGTTTTTTTGTTTTTTGTTTTTTGTTTTTTTTTTTTTCCCTGCCCTGTCCAATCTGCCTTGGATAATTTTTAAGGAAATTTGAGTAAATTCCAACATTTCCAAATTCTTTGTGAAACAGCCACTTCTGTGTTGCTCTTCAACAGGTATTTGGTTCAGTACTTTGCTCCCAGCCCATCTCTTTGCTTTGTTCATTAAATGATGTCCCTCTGAAAGGTTATTTGAAGATATTTCCTTTGTCTCTGACTTATCAGCTCCTTTCCATCTGCCTATCTCGGCAGCAGCACATTGGTGTTTTAGACAGTTCACTAAAAACTTTGCAAGGTAAGAAACAGTATCCAATCCTTCCAGGGCTTCATTCTTAACCAAGGCATTCATGACTTTTCTGTCAGGCTATAAAACTGGTTTTGTAACAAAACCCTCCCATTCAGGTTTATTTTTACCTTTTCCCTCTATATAATCTTCAGAATCGCTTTAGAAAAATACTGTATCAAAAGCTGATATTAAACTTTAGAGTGCCTGGCAAATGATTCAAAGCAATGGCTCACACTGGGGCAAACCCAGAGATTTCTTTTGTAAAATTCCACCTACATAATCTCTTAGAGGTAGATTTTTAGTGCTTACTATTTACTTTAGTCTGGAGGCATTTTCTTGCTTTTATGCCTTATCTACTTGCTGTCCACCAGTCCTTTTAGATAGGAATTGCTGTTTTCCTACTCTTTAATCTTTTTCTCTTGCTCAGAAGTTGCCTTTGCTGTCACCCACCCCAAGCACAGGCAAACCATGAGCAGCCCACCCGCTCTGTAGTGGATGGCTGGAGCAAAGGCTGGGATGCAGCCTGGGAGGGAAGGAAAACTCTGCTGGGAAAGGCAGGATGGGCAAGGCTTGCTTCAAACTGTGAGAGCAAGTTTGGATCAGAGATCGAAAAGCATCTTTCCCTGTGAGGGTGGTGAGGCCCTGGCACAGGGTGCACTGGTGTCCTGGGCTGCAGTGCAGCTGTGCCAGGGCTGTGTGCTCTGAACCAGCTCTGAACCAGCTGGGGCAGGGCTCTTTACCTCTCCCACACCCACCCCTGCCCTGGCACAGCTCTGCTGTCCATGGGCCATGGAGTGACTGATCCAATTCCATCACCCCATGAGAAATGCTGCACCCAGGGAGGAGCCAGGCATTCCCACCTGGATCAGTCTGGGATTCAGAGCACCACAGGCAGCCTTTCTTTCCCAGGGGATGCCCAGAGGAAGAGCAGCCCTTGCCCAGCAGCCCTGGATCTTGGGAGGAGGACTGTGCCCTTCTGCAGGATCCTGCTCCAGCAGAGCCACGTTTGGCACTGCAGGAGGCTGCAGCCCCCATTGCATGGGCTGACACCAACCCCGGACTGACAGGGCTCAGCCTGGATCGACTCTAGCGGTGCTTTTGTACTGCTGCATTTTATTTTGATTTTCCTATTAAATCATAGGGTTTTTTTTTTTCTTTTCTGGTTTTTGTTTTTTTGTTTGTTTGTTTTGTTTTCTTTTCTTTCCCATACTAGTAAATAGCTGTTATTCCTATCCTCATATCTTTTCTTGAGAGCCTCTTAATTTCAAATTTATAATAATTAGGAAGGAGGGGGTTTACGTTTTCCATTCCAAGGGAAGTTCCTGCCTTCCTTAGTAGACACCTTTGTCTTTTAAAACCAAAACACCAGAGAAGCTGTGGTTGCTCCTGGATCCCTGTCAATGTCCAAGGCCAGGCTGGATAGAGCTTGGAGGAACCTGGGACAGTGGCAGGTGTCCCTCCCCATGGCAGGGGCTGGAATGGGGTGGGCTTAAAGTTCCTTCCCAGCCCAGGCCAATCAACGATGCCTGTGGGACCACAGAATAGTAGAATGGTCTGCAGAAATCTTTCTGCTAAAGTGTCACTGGGTTGCTGAGATCTCCTTTACCTGACTGTTGTAACATTCCAGCCTGGAAAGGATGCCTGGCAGCATTTCCCTCTGGGACCTGTGTCATCCTCCCTGTCTCTCTCCCAGGGACTGAGCTGCTCCTCTCCCAGGCCTCCATGGGAAGCCAGGGCTCCAGCAGCATCACAGACCCTTGTTCTCTCTGGCTGGCAGCAAATACTTCTCTATAATTCATGGGATATCTGGGAGTGAATCAAATGCCATGTGGAGCCCCACGGAGCAGCTGCAGCTGAACATCTGGATGGTTTTACACGCAAGAACAAGCACAGGTTTTACAAACCTCACAACCCCAAATTCTGCTCAGAAACGAGTCCTGTTGGGGGGTTAGTGAGGGAGCAGCACAAGAATGTGTCATGGAAGTGTGGTTTGGTGTTTTCCACAGCATTTGTGTAGCAGGCGCTGTTGATCTCACATTTACCATCTACCTTAGCTATAGTGAGCTAGAACATAAAAGCCCCCTACCCATCCATCTGAAATAAGGTTTTTATCCCTCATGAAAAGCCATGATGGTGTCTCTGCCTCCTGCACCAGTTTCTCCTGACTTATGCACAGACCTCCATGGCATCGCAGGGAGTTATAATTTATTATATCTGACTCATGGCTTCTCAGCTCTCACCACCTCATAGCATTACTTGGTCCACACCTCTTCAGTAAAGAGACAGAAGAGGAGAGGGAGTGTTGAAAATTTATTCTTTTGTTTTGTTTGTGTTTAAGGAGAGGTTACAAAGNGTCATGGAAGTGTGGTTTGGTGTTTTCCACAGCATTTGTGTAGCAGGCGCTGTTGATCTCACATTTACCATCTACCTTAGCTATAGTGAGCTAGAACATAAAAGCCCCCTACCCATCCATCTGAAATAAGGTTTTTATCCCTCATGAAAAGCCATGATGGTGTCTCTGCCTCCTGCACCAGTTTCTCCTGACTTATGCACAGACCTCCATGGCATCGCAGGGAGTTATAATTTATTATATCTGACTCATGGCTTCTCAGCTCTCAGCACCTCATAGCATGACTTGGTCCACATCTCTTCAGTAAAGAGACAGAAGATGAGAAGAGGGAGTGTTGAAAATTTATTCTTTTGTTTTGTTTGTGTTTAAGGAGAGGTTACAAAGTGCTTTGTGGTGTATTTTTTTTTCCTGAATTTGATTTAAACTTCTTTTATAGTGAAAACCCTGACATTAAAACAGAGATCCATTTCTATCAGAGTAAGTAATGTCCATTAGGTGTTTACATCCTTTAAAATATTCTACATTTAAATTAATGCTTTGTGATGCACTGGGAAGAAAAAAAAAAGTATTTGGCGGGAAATTGTCATTTATTTTTAATGCCAAGTGCCTATAAAGCCAGACTTTGAAAGAAACAAAGGACTGAGTGGAAGTAAAATGATACGTGTTCTTTCTGAACTGGTCTGATGCATTAAGCAACCCCACAGCCAGTTCCAAACAGACCTGTACCATTCCCTGCCAGGTGTTCTCCAGGAAGCAGCTTTGCTTGGTTTATATTTTATTTTATTTTATTTCCTGGGCTCTGAGTATGGGTGGCTGTGAGCCTGACCCTGTTGGTCCACAGGCCCTCCTGGAAACCCCTTTTTATCCTCTGTGCTTTTCCCCCTCTCACAGTTCTGTGAGAGGGATCCACCCTTGGGGGCTGGGATGGATCCTGTGGAGACTCCCCAGACCTGGGCACCCTCACACCCCTGGGTGAGGGATTATTTTCCTACTGGGTGTCCCTGAGTTCCCCTTTGGGTGAAGAGCTGGTAGAGAGGCCTCCCCTGTGTGGGTGGGTGCAGCTTTGGGACACGGTTCTTGTTCCTGCAGTACCACCATCCCCAAGATGTTCACCAGACCTGTAACTCTTCCATGTCCCTGGCTGTCCCCGTGGCCACCCCTGTTCATTAGCTCAGGCCATTGCTTTGGTTGTGAATTAGTTTGAGTTTATCTCTGTGAAGTTTTTTCCATATACCTCAGTGACAATGAGTGTCTGCAGAGCAAGCCTTTCCCTGCCCTGCAGAGGGAATTGTTTCCCACCCCATCTCTTGTTCAGATACACAAATAACCTGCACACAATTCAGGCACAGGGAATGGGCATCCCCTGCCTGCTGATTTTCCTTCCACAGGCATGCAGCAAATGCAGGATTTCCACCTCACTGTGTCTCTCCCACACCTTATTCCCAGCCCTGACCACAAACAAGCTGTTCCCACACTCACCACTCCATCCTGGACACACTTTGCCTGCTTGCCCTTTATCCAGCAACTTTGCTCACACAGTCAGGTGTTCTGGACTGCCTCCACCAGCCCAGAAAAGTTCCCCTTTCCTGATTTCTCCCAGGTGCAGCCTCCCCAGGCACATCAGTTCCACTGGCTGCTTCAAGCCCAGCACCTGCAACCCCCCAGCCACACTTTCCTGCCTCTCCTGCTTTGCTCCACCTACTCCTTCAGCCTCCCAGAGCTATCCTTGTGGCTCTTGCAAGGGATTTTGGTGTCCAAGGGGTGCTCTGCTCCCTTTCCAAGTCCACTGCTGTTACATAAGGCTGGGTGCTGGGTGCAGGAGCCATCCCTGAGCACATAATGGATGCTGCATTTGCCTACGCTTACTGTACTTCCAGTCTCTACATCAGTGCTTTGTAAAGCCCTTTGGGATACTGGGAATGTGAAAGACGCTATAAAAAAACCCAAAACCTATTCTATTCTAGAACAGTGCTTTTAAGTCCTTTTATCACAGAATGAGGCAAGGGTTGAATTGAGCCCAGAAATAGCAATTTAAAGTTTTCATGAAAGACTAGAACAGTGTATGTTTGGTATATTTTAACATAATCTGAGAACACTAAGTGCACTAAAAGCATTCCACTTATTTGTGGGTGGGGATCTGGAAAGGAGGGGGAGAAATATAAGTACTTGTTTTTTCTTTGGGAGCTCGTTTATTACAGAATCTGACAGAGATCTACCAGGAGAACAAATGGGAAGGGTAGAAAAACACCCTCAGAAAGGTCTTTGATTGCATGGATTCTAGAAGATACTGGCCTGCTTCTGCTGCTTGAGTGGGGAGAATTATTTGGGATGTCATCTGGAAAAACATAAGGGGGAAGTCTTTGAGTCATAATTGACCCATATCAAAGTTATGAGTTAAACTGTCATGGGTGGGATTGGCAAAGATGTGGCTGACAGCAGGTGCCAGGGGTTTAACCAGGCATGGGGATCGAAGGGCAGGCAGTAGGAAATGGCACTGGAAAAAATGAGAGCAGGCATCAGCCAATTTGGAATTCAGGCAGTGCATAGGACATTGCAGTGGGATCCAGGAAAAAGAAGAAAAGGGAATCTGGAGTGCCAGGATTTTGTGCCCAAGCCCATTTTACATCTCTACACGTGTCATCCCAGGTCAGCTCTGAACATGGACACCAGAACAGCCCCCATCCATGGACAGCCATGGCTGGATAGTCCAGGCTAAATGGACCTGTCAGACAAATCCAACACAGTCTGGAAGCACCTAGAAGTACCCTCTCATGCCACTTTCTCAAAGTTTGCTGCAATGTCATATTTTGGCAAGAGAGTGTATACTGATGTTAATTTGAGGGTCATTGCTAGCGGTATTTCATAGTACCCACTGCGAATATGTGTATACATAGAGGTTTCCCAAGGAGAAAATGCTTGCAGTAAAGCCCCATTAATTAATTCTTGCTGAACTCACCAAGTTTAGTCTGTATTTAATCTGTTTAGTCCATTTTCTATTAGTGTAGCTTTAACTTTAAGAATCAAAACATTTTATGATACTGAGTCAGAGAGGCTTTGCTGAAGCCAAGCCCATCAATGTGATTATCAGTTGAACTTGGAATCTCCCCAAATAATTAAATCAGGCTTATTTGATAAAACCTATTTTCCATAAAATCATGTTGACAGTCATTAATTCTATTCCTATCCCTTAATTCTTTATTAATTGGCTCCTCTATTAGCTCTTCCATTATTTTCACTGCATTTATGTCAGGATAAATTAGCAGTCCAAAGTAACTTGTAATCCCATATAGTGGATTTTATTTTTAATGTCACATTGTTATCAGACCATCCTGTTACCTGTAACTCATATTATTTATGACCTTTATTTTTATTTATGGGTTAGATATCTTCCAAATTGTTTCTTGATTTTGATTTAAAGTACCCTGACTGGTCTATGATAGTAGTTGTTCATCTACTGATGAACTTAAAAGATCTCTTTGCCATTAGCAATTTTCAGTTCAAAGGTTGTGTCCTAGCAAAATCAACTTCTCAGATAGTTGTTTGCCAAAGTCTTACAGCTGATTTCTCCTCTCTCTGTGGAGACCTCCATGCCTTGTAATCCTGGTCTTCTCTTCCTTCTTTTTTTTTCCATTTTGCTCTTTCTTTAAAAAACCTTTCTTTTCCAGGGAGTGCACATTTTTAGTTTTCTTAGAACTTCTCTTTCTCTCCTTGGTTATCAGCCCCTGGCCAGGGCAGTGGGGCTGGACCATCCATAGCCCTGTTTGCATTCCTGGAGAGCTGGGTGGGGTGGGGAGGAGCTCACCCACTTCCAGGACTGAATTTAGCCCTTGTGCATTCTTCCCTCTGGAAGAGATCCTACCACCACAGTCAGAGGGGATGCTCATACACGGAGCTGCTTGAGAGCAAATTCTGTATTTTTGAGAGAATTTTGATGCCTCTTATCTTCCAGAACTCAATTGTGATAGACAAAACTATTCCTGTGCCTCACACTCTGTGCACATCGTCTGCCTTGGTTTATTTCCAAACCTAGACACAAAAACACTCTGAAACCTGCTCAAGTCCTCTTGCTTTTCCAAAAATTCTCAAGGGTTTTGGGTTGTTTTTTTTTTTTTTTGTTTGTTTGTTTGGTTTTTTTTTTTTTTTT
>VWZN01018866.1:1236451-1255176 GCA_013396955.1 Regulus satrapa | reverse complement strand
TTTTTTGGGGTCGGGGGGATTTGTTTGCTTTTTCCTGCTAGAGCTGTTATTTTTGTCTCAGAGATAAAAGAGTTGGGGTAATAGTTCTCCCCTCCTACAGCAAACAGCCTATTGGGAAATTCTGGGATTGCAGAGGACTACACCACCTTGTAGGTCCTCCTCCTGTGAGGAGGAGCTAAGGAAGCTGGAGATTTTTAGCTTGGAGAAAAGGAGGCTCAGAGAAGAACTCACTCTCTTGAAGTCCCTGACAGGAGGGTGGAGTCAGAAGAGGATTGGTCTCTTCTTCCTGGTGACAAGCGACAGGACAGTGAGGACCCTGTCTCAAGCTGTGCCAGGGGAGGTTCATGTTGGACATTAGGAGGAATTTCCTCTCCAAAAGGGTGTTCAGGCACTGGAAGGGGCTGTCCAGAGAGGTTTGGAGTTCCCATCCCTGGAGGTGTCCAAGGAATCCCTCAGTGCTCTGGGCTGGGGACAAGGTGGGGATTGGTCAGAGGTTGGACTCAATGGTTTTGGGGGCCTTTTTGAAACTTGGTGATTCTGTGATTCATACTTCAAATTACAAATCAACCTAAAGCTCATTGCAGGCATCTTCTAAAACCTTTCCTCAGAGCCATCTCTTTACGCTGCAGTTTACAAACAGATGTTGAATAGAATTCCCTTTTTTCAATCATTATTAACAGTTTGTCATCTCTGCTTTACCATCCCTGGCTGATCTATATTGGAACAAGTTGATAGTTTTGTTAGGGTTTTCTTAATTCATTATATACTTGAAAAGCCATTTTTATTTTCTTTGGCTCTGCCAAAGATGGATTTTCCCCTGGAATTTTTTTTTTCTATATTAAAACATGTTATGTTTAAAAGGGCCAATAGGCAGTTAATTTCAGATGTGGATTCCTGCTTTCATATAATAGTAATCATCATCGTAATAAAAACACGGGGAAATAGCCCTTATGTATTTTTATTTCCCTTGTCACGGCAGGTCTCTGTACAATATTGTTCAATACTATTATCTTGGTTAATTTTTAATGTCACAAGCACTGGAGTTTCTGCTGTTTCTCCACAGTGATATGTCCAGAGTCTAAAAATATTCCTTTTCCATTTATTTCCCCCCTAATCATGACCTTACATTTTTACTCCAGTGAAATTTTGCCGCATCTACACTGTTGTAATTGAGGGCAAAACTTGGCCCTTTGACATCAATGGAATTATAGTAGAGATGAATCTATTCCACTTAGAGCGTAAAATCTTTCCTTGTAAATCAATCCCCCCAGTCCCTAAATCATCTCTGAAGATGTTCTTTGAGTTTCCTCCAAGTTGTCAATACATTGTTGATGCTGAGGTACTCAGAACTGACTGAATGTTTGTCTTGTTGAGCCCAGAGGGAGTAAAAAAACAAAAAAAACAAACTACCTCACTTGACAAGAATTTATATATATCCTAAATAACCCTGTTCTCCTGTTATTTGCTGCCATATTAACCTGATGTACTAATGTGTGATTTATTCTTATCCTCTCTGAATAATTCACTTCCTGAATAGCTGCAATTCAGGTGGTTTGTATTGGTTCATGTTGTTGTGCAGCTCAGATGTTGCTGCCTCTCCTGATTCCAGGCTGACCAGCTGCTTTACTATTTTTGCACTTGGGCTTTTTGCTGATTTTTCACCTTAGACAAATAACCTTCCCTTTTTGGTTTCACCTCCAAAACGAAGCTAATAATGTGGCCAGGCTGCTCTTTCCAATTATGGTTTGGAATCTTTGCATTTTTAAAAGATGTTCGGGCCTCCTCATGGGAAGTATTATGACTCTAGTTACTTCCCAGTGCTCTCAGAGCCAATCCAAAGTTTATTTAAGTATATAATGACAGTTTAATTGATCTGGTCTTCAGTGCCTTTGTCCCCATGTTCCTCTCTCCTTGTGGGCACATGAGACATTGGGTGGGACAGAGTTAATTTTCTTTTTAGTATCTAGGCCAGTGCTGCATTTTGGATACAATATGAGAAAAAATATTGATTACAAACTGATGTTTATTTGCTGTTGATTCCCTAAATCCAGGACTTCGCAGCATTTCATGCTCTGCCAATGAGGAGGTGCACAAGAAGCTGGGGGGGGGGGGAGGATGGACAAACTATAGTTTGGGACTTGACCCAAACTATCCAAAGGGACATTCCACACCACAGAGCTTCTTGTCCAGTAGAGAAACTGATGGGATGTGGCTGGGAGGGGCGGATACTGCTCAGGGATGGGGTGGGCATTGGGTAAGGAGTGGTGAGCTGTTGTGCTGGGCAGCACTTGTTTTTCTTGGGTTTTAATCCTCTCCTTCTCTCTTTCATTATTAGTAGTAACAGTAGCATATTTTAATATTTTACTTTGTTTCAGTTATTAAACCGTTCTTATCTTAACCCATAAGTTGGGGGGGGTGATTTTTGTTGGTTTGTTTGGGGTTTTTTTGAGGGAAGGTTGTTTGTTTGTTTTGTTTTGTTGTTTTGGGGTGTTTTTTTTGTTTTGTTTTGTTTTGTTTTTTTTTGTTTTTTTTTTTGTTCTTTTGTTGTTGTTGTTTTTGTTTGTGTTGTTTTTTGGTTGGTTGGTTGCTTGCTTTGTTTTCTTCCAATTCTCCCAATCCCACTCTGGTCAGAGGGGATGGAGTGAGCAGCTCTGTGCTTGTTTGTTGCCATCTGGGGTTAAATCAGGACAAGGGCCAAATCCTTGTGGTGTAAATCAGCACCCATCTTTTAACATTGGCTGAGGAACTGCCTGGCTCAATGACTCTTTAGCTGCAAGCCTTGTTTAAAGGTTAAGATTATTTATTTTCATAATCTTTTTTCTCTATTCCATGATTTTTCCATGTTTTCCGTCCTACTTGAGAGCCTTGCTTGGATGAGCCCAGCCCCAGACTGACTCTCTTTGGCTGGCTAAGTCAGACAGTTTTATTTCTGCTGCTCGTGGTCTTTTTTTAAGCTGAGTGCCAGAAAGCACTGAGGTGAGCAGGGTGAATGGGCTGGGAAGAGGGAGCAGTGCAACAGAGGAAAATTCCGGGACTTCTCTTTGAAAGAGCAGTGATGAAGGTTAAGCTGGAGCCAGCTGGCCCTGCTGGCTGGCACTGCTGATAGACAGAACCTTTATCAAGTGTCAGCAAAGACATGTGACATTTATCACGGTGGAAAGCCGGATGCTGCTGCACTGACAGTTATTCAGCACACGCCATCTCCGCTGCACCAAGTTCTTTAATGACACCATTTCTCCCTGAGAGCAGGACAGCTCTTCCTCCTCCCCATCTCTGCTTCTCCCTCAACTTCCTTTTGATATCTTTCCCTCCATACAATTTTCTTTCCTTTTATTTTTTCCTCCTTTTTTCTTTGCCATTCCCTGTCATTTCATCCATTTTCTTTTCATGCCTGTTTTATCTGCTTCTTTCCAGCTCTTCATCCCTTTCCTCTGCCTTTCCTCCCTTTTTTTTCTCTGCCCAAAGAGTGCAGGAGAGCCCTACCAAACCCCACATGTTCAGGCTGGCCATGGTGTGACTGCAAGAGAACAACTTCCAGCCTTGGCTGTTAAAGTATTTCAGATCACCTCAGGTCACAGGGAAGTTACCTGTCAGCTGCTGCTGGTGAAATTCCCGCTAAAAGGCTGGAATTGCTTCACCAACAGAGTGAAACCTTTTTCCAGGTATGTTAGGGCTGGGAGCAGAGTGGGACAGAGCACTGCCTGCACCGAGCTGCTCAATGGGAACAAAAGAGATGTGAGGCCCTGCAATTGAGTGACTATGCAAATCTGAACAGGGATTTCGTTTTAAAGTATTTTCCAGCATGAACATGATGTGATTGCAGGAGACATGTGAGCCATCCCCACAGCCAGCGAGCGGGGCTGGCCTGCCCCTCCGGCACGCACACCTGGGAATAAGTGAGCCAGTCACTGGATGTCACCATTGAGCTGCAGAAACGTGGCTTCGAGTTCATTATTCATCTGCTTTTAAAAGTACCGTGTTTATAAGGAAAGCCTCTGTCGCTGGCAGCCCTTGGGTGAGTCAGCACCTTGTTGGGGACTGGACCTTTGGTTGGGACTCGGCACTGGTGTCTTATCCCTGAGCAGGTGCAGTCAAAAATCTCAACCTGGAAGGGAACAGAGGGACCTGGGACCTCTCTGAATTTTGTGAGCTGGGTTTGGAGGTGGTTGGGTGAATGTCCTGAGACCACAGTGATTCAGAGTCTGGCAAGACTGTTCCCATCTCCGCAGCATTTACACAATGGAAGGTGGAGACTCCATGAATGGAATTCTCATGGAAATTGTGTTTTGGTGAGACCCCATTCCCAGCCCTGGGGTTCCCAGCACAGGAAGGACATGGAGCTGTTGGAGTGAGTCCAGAGGAGGTGACCAGATGATTAGAGGGATGGAACAGCTCTGTTGTGAGGAAAGGCTGGGAGAGCTGGGAATGTTCAGCCTGGAGAAGAGAAGGCTCCAGGGTGACCGAATTGTGACCTTCCAGTTCCTGAAGAGGCTACAAGAAGGATGCAGAGAGACTCTTGACCAGGGCCTGGAGTGACAGGACAAGGGGGAATGGCTTCAAACTGAGAAAGAGGAGACTTAGATTGGAGATTTAGAAGAAATTCTTCCCTGTGAGGGTGGGGAGGCCCTGGCACAGGTTGTCCAGAGAAGCTGTGGCTGCCCCTGGAAGTGTCCAAGGCTTTGAGCCACCAGGGATGGTAGGAGGTGTCTCTACCCACAGCAGGAGGGCTGGATATGTATTATTTTTATGGTCCTTTCTAGCTCAAACTCTTCTAGGATTCTATGATATCAGTATTGCACAAACTCCCTTGAGCTTCACAGAAGAGCAAAGACCAGAATTGCCCAGTTGGACACTCAGAAACCCCCAGCACCAAAAGGATTTGGTGACCTAATGCATAACTACTGTCCTGAGAGTGAGAGTTCCAAACAGAAGGAAAACAGAATAATTTTCACTTAACTGGAAATGTTCAGTTGTTTCGAGTCTCTTAGGCTGTTATGTAGGAAATTATCTCTGATGATCCAATTAGTAGAATGGAATAGGGATCTGCATGGGACTGACAATGTACTCAGAGCATAGATTAAAAGAAAATTGTGTATATCTATTAAAAAAGAAAAAGAAAAAAAAAAGGTGGGGGAGGAGAAAAAAATCCAAAGACGAGAGAGATCCTTTCTCAGATTCTCCCCCAAGAAATCATACAATCTCCTGAGTTGGAAGGGATCCAAAAGGATCACTGGGTTCAGCTCCTGGCCCTGCACAGATCACCCCAACAATCCCACCATGAAAGATCACCCCAGAACTGATTTGATCATTCCCAAAAAACTAAAAAATAGCAAGACTTCAGTGCTGAACCCACTTGGCAAGTGTTTGGTGAGCCTCAGGATAAAGAACTTATTACACACAAGTCTGGGCACACACTGGGGTCAAGCATTCTGGGTGTGAATTTGCAGAGGGACTGTGTTAAATAGCTGTGATTTTTGTGGGGTATTGGTCATTCTGTGTGAGCACGAGGCTGTGCTCAGTGGAAAATCCATTCCACTGGAGGAGAAGGCAGTGAGGTGAGGGGCTGAGCAGAGCAGAGCACTTCTAGCAAAGGGGAGGAGGAAGAGACAGGGAGCACTAATTTAGCACAAAATCAAGATGTTGAGAACCCGATTAATTGAGGCACCAAGAGAGTTGGAGGAATAGAAAATCTTTAATTGCCTGAACACCAGTGTGAAGATTCTGGGTAGGAAAGGAGGAATAGGAATTCCTCACACATGAGCACAAATTCGACCTACTTTGGTGCTACTGAAGCCTGATGGGAAGACTTGCATGAGTGGAATGTTAAAAGCAGTGGTTACAATGTCTTTAGCAAGCAAAACCAGGCAAATAAAAGTAGGAGGACAATATTCTTATGTCAAAAATGGCATTTCATGTTTTTGAGTCTCTGAGATCTCAGATCAGAAGTAATGTTCTCACAAATAAAGACCAAATCAGGTCCTTTCTGCTACCCACTGCAGGCCAGAGAGAAACTTGATTTCTTGTCTGGTTCTTTACACATATCTCTATTATAGGTTTGAATAAAAAGACTTTCATCTCATGACCTATGAAGGAGAGCTCACACTGCTGGAACTAAAATATGCTGGATTTTTTTTTTTTTTTAATGAAGAAGAGATTTTCCCAAAATGTTGGACAAAAATGCATTATCCAACAAAGAGGATAGTGCTAGACCTCATAATCTTGACAGATAAAGGGAATTCAGTCCCAGAATTAAAAGTCAGAGAGCTTGGATGTGAGTGGCATGGACTTTACCTCTTGCCACATGCAAATGGAATAACATCCAAACCACACAGATACACTCATACCCAGAGCTGATTTCACTAAGATGAAAGCTATTATGAACCCAGTCATTTGGGTAAAAGGATTTAAAGAGAAAAAAAAAGTAAATAGCTGGGAACTCTCTGACAGTATTTTCTATGCTTCAAAAATACCATTAGCATCAGCAAGGGAAAAAGAATTTCTTTAAAGCCAAATCAAACAAAAGACATACTTGAAGAAGGACTGGCCTGATGCTTAGAGGACAATTGAGGCTGTACAATGTGACCTAGAAAGCAAGTGCAGGTACCAGATTCAAGCCTCTGTGTTCAGGTTTGCTCAAGGTGTGAGTGCACAAAGTGCAGCTCCCTCTCAGAGAGCAGCAGTTCTGCACAGTTTGAGAGCCCAGTCTCGGTATCTTCAGTGACTAAAGTGTGTCTGGATGGGCCCTCAGTCATTTAGCTGCTCACTGACATTGAAATTCAACTTTGCATCCCCTGCCAGCCCAAGAGCAATGCACCATCTGGTGCCCACGTCCGCTCTGCTGAAGGGACACCAATAATTCATAGCTTGGCTGGCGCCAGCTCAGGAGAGAACTCCGGAGGAATGGGGAGGGAAAGGCCAGCACACAAACAGGTCCTGAAACACAGAAGGAATTCGTAAGAAGTGTGAACAGGCTTTGGACAGAAACCTTTTTTTGTTCTCAGGAATGACCTTCCTGTAGCTTCTGCTTTCCTCCAGCCCAGACCCTCACGGACACCAGTTCAGTGGGGACTGAAGAGCCTGAGCGCATCGAATGGCTGGGCCCAAATCTCTCTGTGTCTCTTCTTTCCCGTAGGATTGGCAAGAGTTCAGTGAAGACTGTATAGTTGAGACTAGAAATAGCATATAATGGTATTTCTCTGCCTGTGCTTTAAAACACCCTAGGCTTTAATTAGGATAGCAGCTGTGCTAGAAATGTTAGCTAGACTTCGTGATAGGGAAAATTGGAGGGGCACTGTTGTCTCTTACAATCTTTTTTTTTTTTTTCTTTTTTTTAAATGGGTTGATCTGAAATATAGTTCTCAGAGTTCTTGTGTACACTAAGATGTCTTTAGAAAGAATCTGCTATCCATCTTCCCTATGCCAGGTTGATAGATTGGGAATCTCCGAGCAATATCTCTTGACTGAATGAGCACCTCCATGGGGAAAAGAGATATCACTGGGTAGAACACAATGGATTAATACTTTTTTTTTTCTTTTTTTCTGGCAGCATTATTGAGATGTTTTCCAGAATTTTTAGATGGTCCATAAGTACAGAAAAAAAAAAATTGTGACTAAAACACATCTCTGGATATCCAGGAGAATCTTGTTATGAGCAAGACAGAACTCTTTGCCTTCAATGTGCACCCCTTTAGTTTCAGAGCTGTCCCATCCCAAGCTCCAGAAGAAGGGCACTACTGGGTCCTGCTGAAGCTCATGAAATGAAAGCTCTTCTCCCAAGCACTGTTTAAATGTTCTGCCTGAGTTGTGCAACCAGAATTTTCTCAGTGGTAACTTGGCCTGAGCCCAAATTTGAATGTGGATTATTCAGCTCTGCTGCTCCTATCTGCAGGTCCATGCTCCAGCAGTCACAAGAGCTATTTAAAATAAGGACACAGATGCCTAAAACTCTCTTTCAAACTCTAAGATGCAGAACTGTGAGCCTGTGTTTGCAAAACTGGTTTCTGCTTAGGGGGAGATTTACAACACTGAAGTTTAGACAACTTGCGGTTGAGGTGTTCCTTGAGAGCTCAGAAAAATAAGTGAATTCTTGTTTGCGCAAGGGGAGCTTCAGATCTGCTCTGGAAAGCTCTCCTGGGAAAGGTTTTTGGGGGTTTTTTTTGTTGTTTTTTGTTTGTTTATATGTTTTGTTGTTTGCTTTTTTTTCACTGACCATGTGTAAAGGCTGAGCAACCAAGTGAACCAGGTTAGAGAGAGAAGGAATACGATGTCCTTCCTGCTTCTTAAAACCTCACTCACTGGCTGAAAAGTGTGCAAAAGGCTCTGCATTCTCAAAGTGCCTCTCACACCATGGACCAGAACATCCACCAGACCACAGGTCCCCAGCACAGCCCTCCAGGGGCTCCCTCAGCCCAGGCAGCTCCTGCCACCGTGTCACTGTGGGCTGTCACAGCCCCTGGCACCATCAGCGACCCCATTGGTCAGGACCCTTTCCAGAGCAGCCCCTGGCCCACCTGGAATTGCAGTTTTGTTTGGGGCATCCCAAGAGTTAATGCTGTTTTCCTTTGGTGAGAATGAGAGAAGCAAAATAGCATAGAAATTAAAAACAAAAAAAAAAAAAAAAAAGAAAGAAAAAAAAAGAAGAAGAAAAAAAAAAAGCTAGGATGGGGGAGGAAAAAACAAAGAAAAAATATGCCTGAAACAAAACTCTGGAAAGAGAAAAACAAATATGGTTTAATAACTGGGATGCAATCTACAGTTTGTGAAATTGAAGCCCTGCTTTCTGCTGGCTGGCTGGCTGCCAAAGTTAGGCACAAACAAATCCAGGGAAAAGCAGGTTAATGAGAGACATNAAATCACCAGGCTGCAAGAAGAATAGCTTATTTTGATTGGGGAAAAAAAAAAAAAGAAAAAAAAAAAAAAGGGAAAGCCACACACTCACAGAGCTCCTACTGATGAGATAAATAAGATTTGAACTGACATTATCTGTTCCGCTTGCTATGCATGTTTTATTTGCTGCAGCTAGTCTTTAAGTCTGCTAGACACAGTTTTCAGCCTCATCCTCTCAGCAGCCATCACTGCATCCATCTTATCCATCCTTCAACTTGTCCAGCCCTGATTACAGTGGGATTTGGTTGCATCCTGAGCCTGTTGCTAGGACAGAGGCGGCTGCATTGGGAAGGCATTTGCTGCACGCTGCATCTGTCAGGAGGCTTCAGAGCCAGAAGATTTCTTGGTATGATAGACCAGGTGTCAAAAGCAATAAATAAAAATAATAGTGAGAATCCCTGATGAGAAAGGAACTCAGCTTTTCAGAGACACCAGCCTGTAACTGTCTTTGCCAAAGGTATTTTTAACTTATTTTGATTGTTTTCCAATCTCCATCTGATGTTCCAGCTCAGTTCTTCTGCAATTATTTCTCCCCCTGGTGCAGGCTGGTTTGAACTTTCAAGACTAATGGGATGGTGTAGAGGACCAAATCACAAAATCTCTAATTCCCACCAGGTTCTCTGAAACTGCAGGTTTGAATCCCGTGGCCTGACTTAGAAGTTAAATTCAGGTTACACTGAGGTTATGGCTAAGCTGCTACAAAAATCCTTCTCCTCTGGAGTTCTTGACTTCCAAAAGGATGGAGAAGGAAACAAAAATCCACACAAGTTCTTCTACTTCACACACACACCCACCTGAGTGTGCGCCTGAGTGAAAAGAGCAGTCAGGGGTAATGAGGCAATGCCAATTAGGAAGAAATATAGAAGCTGATATAAAAGTATTTAACAATGCTTTTTTCCTCCTCTTTTGGGAGACTGCAAGAAACATTTTCCTCACAGGACCACCCTGGACAGGGTTTTTTGGGGTTTTTTTTGGTTTTTTTGGGTTTTTTTTCTTTTGCAGTTCTACAGGAGTCTGTCTGGGGAAAGATCTATGACCCCACCCAGAATAAAATCACAAAGTCTGTAAAAATCTACTCTGACTTCACAGACAGAACCTCAGTATTTTGGTTTCCACGTTCACAAGTCCCATCCTCTGTTTCCTAATGAATTGCACCTACCAGCTTTTTCCATATGTCCACTGGGCTGGTGGCCAAAGGCATGGAATAAAATATACATTCAGCAGGGTTTGAGCTCAAGCTTTGAGCAGGAGTCTTCCAGAAAACAACCTGGAGCTTTCCTCTGTCAGCTGCACATGTTCAGCAGTATTTATCTGTGGGTCAAATGTCATTCCAGAAGCACAAACATCCTTGATTTGGTCTTGAATATGGACACAGCTTCAGCAACAAATTAATTTGCTCTGCTTAAAAGCCACCAAGGTCCTGATAAATTAAAGTATTGCCCAGAGTTTTCTTGGAGAAGGGATTTTTCTCCATGATTCAGGAGTGTATTTCCCTCCCCTTTGCAAGCCTTGGACAATCAAGGCTGTCAGAGGTGTCCAGTCTCTGTTCATATACAGCTTGGTCTCCTTTTATATGTATTCAACACACAGAAAAATTCCAAAAGGACATTTTATCCTACTCATTTTAATAACTATTTAGTCAGGGATGACTGAATTTGGGTTGGTAGGTCAGACAGAATACCTGACCTTTTGGCTGCTAAATTTAGGGGAAGTAAGTCTTATTTTCTTAGACAAATCCCTTTGAGAACTCCTTGTATTACAGAAAATCCAGCTCTCAACCAGTGGAGCATCCCAGCCTTACACAATCAGAAGATCCAGTTCTACCAATTCATTCATTTCACAATCCTCTCCTTGGATGTAACCCCACAGAGCTCAGCCATTTCCTGTGCTAATGCATCATAAAAAATCCCATATGGGAAAATAAATAGAAGCAGCTGCTTTTTTTTTTTTTTTTTCCCTTTTTTCCCCCTTTCCTTTTCTTCAAGCCACGTGCATTGGGGGCAAAAAGGTTTCTCCACGCCATGTAGTTCAATGTTAGTTCCAGCAGACACACAGGAAAATACGGCACAGAAAGGCTACAGGGGGCTTTGAGCATCTTCCTGCAGACAGGACAGATCGATGGCCACTGACACACTATTAATTGGCAGAAAGAAGAGTCATGGATTGAAAAATCCTTGGGACCACAGTCTCTTTTTCTTTGATGTCTTTCAGGCCTCAGTCTAGGCTTGGAGCCCTGCGCAGCTCTCTCCACACCAAGAGCATCAGCATCCTTCCAGGTGTTGCCAAAGCCTAAATGATGAGTGAGACAAATGCCTTTGGTAAGCACAAGAGGTCCACGAGACAGAGCACACACCCCCAGTTACCATGTGAAATCCCACCAGGAAAGCCAAGAAACACAAGGGCAAAGCAAAACAGATGAGGAAAATCAGGAAGAGGAGAAGACTCAGACACCAAGCATGTGTGATCTTCCCAGTCTGAGGAAGTCATTGCAAGTCTTCACATGTCCCACTGCAGTGAAAGTGCCGAGAGGAGATGAAGGAAGTGTGATGGGAAGGGAGGCAAACACAGAAGGTGATAAGAAATTACCTGTGCACAGGATAAAAAAATAAAATCATTAAAAGGATGACATTAAGTTATTTAATTTTGGGGGAAAAGGATGTCTCTCACAGGAGGGAATAAATTCATGTGCTGAGCTCTGGACTCTGATGTTTTCTACTCTGTGCACTTTGGTTCCCTTCAACTACAAGACACAAAGATGCAGTGATTAGCTGAGAACTCCAGTACGTAGATTTGTACATAATTCATATTTTGACTTCTCTAAGTTTGCATAATAAATAGTTTAAACACTGCAGAAAATGTCTGAGAGAGGAAATTAGGATTCTGAATGAAAAAGTTAATTATACCTCGAAGGATATTTCTTTCAGATATATACAGGCTAGGAAAATAAAAAAAAAAAAATTAAAAAAGCCTAGAAGTGGATAATTTAGGAGATGAAAATGCAGAAAATCATGGGAGTGGTAGCAACAGGAGAGTTATCGCCTTAAATAGGATAATTAGACTAATTTAATTTTTTAAACTGTGGCATTGCATTATAGACAAACAATTCAATAAATAGCAGCCTGAATACTGTTGCTGCAGCTCCTGATGCTTCTCAGGGCTGTGGAGAATTTGGCTTTTCATTTTCAGCAGAGTTGTCTGCAGTAGGAACACTGAATTATCATAATGGGTTGCTTCCTATAGTAAGTCATGAAGGGCAGAGACAGGAAATTATGGAGGAGTGGAAAAGAATATTGACATCATTAAATCAATCATTGCTGATTGGATCCAGGGACTGATGAAGCAGTGATTGGATCTGAAACTGGAAGACACTGGGGACCAGCTCTTTAAAGATATTTAAGGACTTAACTTTTGCTGATTAAAATAGGAATTAGTCACCTAAATAAGGGTTAGATGGCTGATATCATGAGAAACCCAAAATATCTTAGGCCTGAATATCGATCCTGAAGGAAAGCACGTTCCTGCTAGCTCTCAGCAGCGATTACACCAAACTGTGGTTTAGGATATGCATGACAGTGCACCCATACCCCTTGTGAGTGAGAGGAGCAAAACGAGAGCAAACAAAGAAAATACCAGACAAATTAACTAAAGCAGAAGAGAAGAAGATAAGAGTTCTCATCCCAGAGGTCTCTTTCATTCATTTTCTAGCCCATGTAGTGGAAATCCTCTGTACACCCCTTTCCTTCCAGCCCCTGGCACAGGAGCAGGGCCAGCAGGGCTGGGAGTCTCTCTGGTGTCTGATAACCACCTCAATGCATGCCCGAGGTGCCTTTCAGCTCGGGCTGCCTCAGCTGTCACCCACACAGTGCTCTGCAGCAAGATAAACTCCTGCATCCTCCTGCTCCTCTCCCCTCTGCTGTTGTAAGTCAGGCTTGCATTGATTCTCCAACATATTGAGGAGACGAGGGGCAGGGATGCAGCAGAGCGAGCTGCCTTCAATTACACAGCCATGAACTGACACCTGCCAGGCCTCTCACACGGCATCTGATCACCAATTAAAGGGATGATTTGTGGTTTAAGGAGAGGATGCCCTTCCTGTCTCGCAGACTGTTTGGGGGAGACACCAATTCACAGGCAGCAAGGAGAACCTGGGTTCCCTTTGGCAAACTCGTGTTTGGCTGCAAACTTCACTCATCAGCTCATTAGTGCCAAATGTGGGCTAAGGAAGCTTCAAAATGTTTTACTTAAGTGTCATTTGCCTTCCAGACAAAAGGGGTGTGGATCAGCATGTGCCCATGGAATGGGGAAAGGCCTTTCTGCGAGCTCCAGGAGAGGGGGTTCAAAGTGGCCCTGGGTTTTGAGTGCAGGGGATCAAAGGGTGTTCCCTGTGCTCCCAAACCTGCAGTGTGAGGGGAACAAACTGCCCTGACTCCAGTAGGGTCTGTCTCTGGAACTTGAAATTTTCCTCTTTTATTTTCACTATTATTTTCCTGTGCATAGCAATTGAGGTATAATAGCAAAAAGTTTAAGACACGAGAGAATGGGCAGCCAGATGACTGTAATATGGGGTTTTTTTAAAGTGGGGTTTTGGGTTTTTTTAACCTGATGTGATTTTTGTGATTCTTAAGAAACTTAACATGAAGGAATGGCAACCTACAGCACATACAGCAACTGATCCAGTTGGATGAAAACATGGAAGAGTTGAGTTAAGCACCTGCCAGACTTGAAGAAACGAGTTATGCAAGTCCTACTTTTTATGGCATATCAAATTGAAATTGGTTCCTGGATGTCTGAGAGGGAATAATAGTTGGTGGGAGTTGCATGAAGACCAGAGAAGGAAAAACATATTTCCTACATTTAGAAAGGGGAGAGGCAACTCCAGGGAACTATGGACCAGTCATTTTAACCCAGAAAAATAATAGATTAAATTATTAATTAATTTACAAGCATCTGGAGAATAATAAAAATAAATGGTGTAGTCAACATGGGCTTGCAAAGAACAATTTCTGTCATATCAATCTAATTTTCTTCTTTATAAAAGCCACCTGCCATAGTGGTTTAGGAGGATGGAGCAGCTGTGATGTATCTTGATTTTAATATCATCCCACTGCATTTTCTTAGAAGCAAACAAGGAAAATATGATCTAGAGGAAGTCCTGAATCAGGATGGGTCCTCAATTGGCTGAGGAGTCACACATGAATAGTTCTCCTCTAAACTGGAAGGACAATAGGATTGGAGTTCCACACTACTTCAATATTTTCATTATCTGTGTGGATGATGTACTGAGGTGCACATCTATAAAATTTGCAAGTGACACTTTGCTGGAAGGGACTGCGAGCAGTTTGGGAGACAGGATTGGAATTTTAAATGATTCTGATTCATCAGAGGAGCAGCAGGAAATCAACAAGATGAAATTCAATAGGACAATGGTGCAAATGACTCCTCGGGAAGGAGAAACCATGGCTGTGTCCATGAAAGGGAGAAAAACCTGCCCTGATGGGAGCGCTGTGGAAAAGGCTCTGGGGTTATGATACTTCCCAGGATGAATGTGAATTTATAGTGAGGAGAGGAACGTCTCCTCTGGCAGGCAGCACCAGGCAGGTCGGCCATCCTGCCTGGGACTGGGGAGGCTTCAGCAGGACAGCGAGGGCTTGGGGCACCCATTTTGTGATGTGCAGGAGCTGCAGAGATTCCAACAGATGCCAGCAAGAAGGGGAGAAGTTCTGGGAAACAGGACCTGTGGGAAAAGTTGAAGTAGTTAAACCTTAATAAGGAAAGACTGAAAGAGGCCACTGTGCAGTTTAGTGAAGGGCTGCAGGACATCTCAGTGGGTTCTGAGGGTGTGAGATAATAAGTCTGAGGTCCAATTCTCAACAGGAAGGAGAACTCTGTTAAAGTAAGGAATTTTAGCTCTTAAATCAACTAGAAAGGACAGCCACAAATTATTCTTTACTGGGTGCTTTGAAGAATACTTTATTAAGCTTTCTGTTGGTGGACATCTAGATCAGGGTTGTTACATTTCTTTAAGCTGAGAAGTGACTTCCATTTCAGCTGGGATCACAATATTTGTCTTTGGAAGTGATCAGAAAGCCATCCTGAGATAAATCTGCCAGAAGCTCCATCAAAATCAGTGCAGCTCCATACAATACTAAAATAAATGTAAGGAAAAATAAATTGTGCTCAGAGGAGTTGTAAGTACATACCTTAACAACCAGTGTATGCTAATCCATTCCTATCAATCCCAAGATAAAATAATAACATCCAGAAATAAAGTTTTGCTGCTCCTATTTCAATTTTGATCAAGAGTTCAGTACCTAAAATCTCTTCTGTCTCTTCTTTTCTTTTTTTTTTTTCCCCCTCAATTATATAATTTGGGATACTAAGAAGTAATACTTCTCCCAAGCCTTTCCTCATTTAAACCATCATAGCTACAATATTCTTTCTACTCTTCCTACCCACAGCATACTTCTTCATAAATAAAGTCTGTGGGAGTCTGGTACTTCACACATGAATATCCTGTCTTTCCCCATGCTCCTCACAATGGTAATCCCTGCCATGGTTATTATTTATTCAAAAGGTAATGAATAATAATAAATAATGTAGATGATTACTGAGGTGTGATTAATGAATAATGATAAATAATAGGGGGGGAGTATTGTTGCTTGTCAGATAATATCTATTTATTACAAACCATGAAGTAGGGCAGGAAAGCCTCATGCAGTGATGAAATAGCCACATTCTGTCACCATTTTCAGAAGGGTTGAAGGCTCTTAGAGTCAAATTTTCTCCAAAATGCTCTATTTTCTATGCATTGATTCCCCTTAACAATCTGCATCATGGTAAAACTGCTAGAGGCAGAGAACTGGCACAAATTTACCCCTTGTTTTGGGTGGTTGAATAGGAAAGAAACTCTTCTGAAAACTCAAATCAGCATTTCAGGTGCTGAGGTGTTGGGAATTTGATTCTGAGGGTTCAGTTTGAGTGTATTATTTTCCTTAAGATTGGCCTAACATGGCCAATTACACACATCCCACATCCCACCCTAGTGATAGAAAGATCATGAGCTGAAAGAAAGAAGAAGGAAAAATGAGGAAGCAAACCCTGCTTTTGATTCTCAGCTTAATGGTAATGAGAAAAATTGTGGCTAATTATAAGGGTTAATTGGCGTTTGCACAGGTGCAGACGTGACATGTAAGCACACATTCTGCTACAGATGTTGAAACCTAGTGTTAATTTCCTAAGGAATTATTTTGATTTAACAAAACACAGGCACCTGAACTGTAATGATGCAATGATGGCTCAGTGGCTTAGAACAACCAGGAATCTGCCCAGTGCATCCAGGTCGTGCACTAAAACTGCAATCACATTCCTGGGGAAGAAACTGAGTTGGTTTCTCTCTTACAGGTGAAAATCTGGAAGAATAGTGAAGAAACAGGAACTGCACTGGCACAGGGTGCCCAGAGCAGCTGTGGCTGCCCCATCCCTGGGAATGTCCAAGGCCAGGCTGGATGAGGTTTGGAGCACCCTGGCACAGTGGAAGGTGTCCCTGCCCATGGCAGGAGGTGGAATGAGACCTCTCAAGTCTTTTTCCACCTCAAAGCATTGCGTTATTCTGAAACAATGTTTTTTTCCAAGCATCCTCCCTGGCCTGAACAGAGGTGCACTTTCAGCTGGTTGTTGCCAAGGCTTCAGGAGCTGTGGTCAGGCTGTCTCTGCAGCAAGCAGATGTTTGTGGCTGACAATACAATGTGTAAAGCAGTAATGAAAGAACACTTTTAATTTTATTGAGGTGCAGCAGAGAATGGAGCACGTTGGTGTGTGAGACTCCCTCATTCCTCTGGGAGGAGCTGGGCAGCACCACTGGGCTCCTGATAAACATCTGATGGTGATTTACTGAATTCCAGATTTTACTGCAGGGAACATCTAACAGCTGGATCAGCATCCCCTGCTCCTCTCTTAAGGGGCGCAGCAGAAACCTTTGGTGTGTAAAGAGCCTGGCAAGAAACCAGCGAGAGAATGGGTTGGGAAGAGGAGGAAAATTACTTCAGATGTTACCAGCAAACCCTGCCAAGATCAGTTTTTCTCCTTTGGGATTATTTGATGCATCACCTTGCAAACTGAAGCAGAAAAGACATGAGAAAAAAAACATGGAAAGGAGAGGCTGGAGGGTGTACCAGGCTCTTCTGGTGCTCTACCAATGAGTTAGTGATTGATAACAGGAAACTCAATGAGCTTCTTGTGGGATTTTCCACCTCTCAGACTTTGTGCTATTAATCCATTTGATAACCTTTAGGACAGTGTTTCTCTTTTCAAAAGGAAAAGTACTATTTTTGTTTTAAACAAATCAAAATATTAATGTTCAGGCACAATTTTAATGTACAGCTGCGCAGAAGTAAGACCAAACCTCTGAACCTCATTAATTTGTTTCCTCCCCATTTTGCTTGCTGGTAGCACATCGAAGTGCATTTTCATTTCTCAGTTCAATTGCTTTTTGCCATCAGTTCGTGTACGGTGTCCAGGTGTTGCACAGACCACAGGCTGAGAAATAGTTCTTCAGAGATTGTGCCATGTGAGAGCAAATGTGGTAAACAGAAGTGGGAAGGTTCCTGAATGACCTCTAGCCAACCCTTTTGCTTTCCAGTAGGGTCAGGGAGATCAATGCTTCTGAAGGCATGAACTTGTCTGGTGTGTTTTTAAAAGCCTCTAGTGATGGTGATTTCACATTCTCCCCAGGCACAGCACAAAGAGCTCTGAGAGCTCAGCTACCTTGAAAATTGAGGCTTAGCAAGGCAAGGTTTTCCTTCCATCAATGAAGGCCTTGGAGAAGCACAAAAGCAAGCAGGAAAAGCCCAGAGAGAACTATTAATGACCCCTCTGGGAAGGCAGCAGCTGGCAGCCACCTCAGCCTCAGCATGTGGAGATGAATTGCAGGTGCTTCCATCCCATAAGTCTATGAAGTTTCCTTTCACTTTAATATTTATGGGAAGCCACTCTAACATATCAAAGGTGTGCTCATCTTTACTCCATTACTCATGAGAGAGATAACTCAATATGTCAAAGATGCCCTGATCAAGGGGCAATTTCTCTTCTCCCCATGCCAAATGCAGACCAGGTGTCAATGGATGCATCTCCATGAAAATTGTATCTTTTCATGCTGGCACTGCGCAGAGCCCTCTTGCTCAGTCTACTGGAACATTTCCCAGACACCAATGTCAGCTCCTCAGTTCAATCCAATGCACATCACGTGGCCCTTTCCTTTAAGCAGCCCTACAGAAAGAACAGACTGGAATCGTGCTTTCATGCCTTAGTACTTTGTTTAAGAGCATGAAATTGTCTCTTGGTGAGAAAGATGGAGGCTCTTGAGCTGGCAAAGAGAAGAGACATTTTAAAGCACCTTAACCCAGAGGGATGCAATAGCTGCTGAGGCTGGGATTCATTCCCCTTCCCTTCAGAAGTGGAGCAGGGAGAGGGCTGGGATAATCACCCCGATCTCTCTTCAGGCTGGGGCTGTGGGTGCCTGCCAAGAGGATTCCTGACCCAGATTAGAGACTGTTCTGGAGAGGGAAATGAGGCATCTTCCTTCTGCTGCTGGCTGCAGAGGCAGCCTGGTGTGACCACATCAGCCTCAGATGTTGAACACCTAGATGTTTAAATTAAGGAAATTAGTTTCCCTCTGCCTGGCGCACAGAATTCCAGCAGTTTAAATCCCTGTTCATTAAGAACAGTTTATGAAACTCTGCTTCAACCTTGTGTCAAGTTCTGAGAAACAAACAAAAAACAAACAAACAAACAAAAAACCACCACAAACAAACAAACAAACAACCAAAAAAACAAAAAAAAAC
>VWZN01018866.1:1213143-1232456 GCA_013396955.1 Regulus satrapa | reverse complement strand
AAAAAAAAGTGATAATGAGTGTATCTGGACAGCTTTGCTCCAGGTTCTTAAGTCAGCCTTAGAAAGATGGAATGCATTGCCATCACCCTTTTAATTTAAACCTAAAGTGTGGCTCCTGCAAAGTACCCAGTGAGGGGCTCAGAAGTCTCATTTTCTGAAGTGCTGCCCTTTCATCACTCTCCCTTCTCATCTTCCCTACTTCTCTCTCCCTCTTCTCTCCATTACAATTTTCCCTTTGACCCTCTGATTCTCCAAGCAGAGAATGGGATGGCTGCCGGTCCTCAGCCCTTCCCAGGGACAGAGCTGTGAATACTGAGAGGCTCTCACCCTGGCGAGCACCCAAGTGCTCCCTGACAGCCTTTAAGCACCTGGAGAACACCTTAGGAATGCTGAGCCATCCCCAGCTGCTGGCGGCTGCTGCTGGCACACACCTGGAATACTGAGCAACCCACTCCTCACACTGGAATATTGAATGACCCTCAGCCACCGGCACTCCCTGAATACCAAACAGCTCTGCACCTTTACAGTGTCTGGAGGGAAACGTGGAGATGTGGCTCAAAACCAATCCTCCTGCAGCAAGTAAAAAAAAAAAAGGTTTGAAAAGATATGGAGAGAGTCGGTGAATCAGTCTGAAGCTGTGGAGTTGGATCCTGAGCTGGGATTTTCCAAAGATGATATGGAATATAAAGTGCCCAAACATTACCAGAGGATGCATTGGGAGCTAAGCACCTAATGCAGTTTCTCTGGGTGTTTTTTTTTTTTAAATCCAGTTTAAAATTGAAGACGTTTCCTGGTGAAGAGAGAAGGGCATTGCTATTCTTAGCAGGTGTCAGCAGCACAAGGACAAGGAGCATCTCTGCACTTGGAGAGGCCGGGTCAGAGAGGCTGCAGACCTTGTTTGTGAACTTTAAACGACCTGCTCGTGAAGCCAAAACACTTCCTGCTTTTTCCTTTCCTGGGGTAACTTAGACAGGAGATGCGCAACAAAGGTTATTTGGAAACTCATTTTTCCCCTCCAGGGTATTAACACAAGCTTTACAAAGGCTTATAATCCCTTTAGACAACAGCAGCAAGAGCAGCAGCAACTACAAAGCCCTAAGCTTGGAACTCAATCCCCTGGTGATGGGCTGAACCCTCTGCTGAGGTTGCAAAGGAAAAGAGAAAGGTGTGAAGATATTTACATCAAACACATGGAACAAGAGGGGATTTTAATCAAACTTCTCTTTTTCATCTCTTCTTTCTTCTCTGGGAACCTGCTTTTTCTTTATCCTGATGAAACTCAGGGCTTGTATTNCCCACAATCCCACCTGAAAAGTCTGAGTATTAAAACTCCAGGGCAATGCATCTCCAAAATCTGTAAGACTGTAAGAAGATAAGAGACAAAAACCCACAGAAATATTTCCTCTCTGTGTCTTTGGAAGTTGCAGACGCGTGTATAATACCCCTAAGCCAGGGTAATCTGCTTGCCTCCTCCTGCCTCTCCTGGTGCAGGCGGATGTTCTTAGCATTAATATTCTTCACACTCCAGCAAATGAACACCCAGGAGGCAGCTGACTCAATCAGTGCTTGTTTTACTTACTGTGTATCGCTGGGAACAAACCATAAACCAGAGCACGGCAGATCTGTAATGCTCATCTCAATCTGCTTCCCCTGCTTGTTCCAGCCCTGATGAACCTTCCTATCCAGCCAGAGTCAGAGGAAAAAAAGAATTAAGAAATACATTATAACAAACACATTAGCAACGTGTGGTAAATTACCACTGGAGATTCCAGTTCCTCGTGGTAGGAGGGTTTGTGGATAAACATATTTGTTTACTTCCTTTTTCCTGCTGTCTTCTGCAGCCTGTGATTATTTCCTCAGTGACATCACAGCTCCCAGGTCTGATGTCATGACTGCTCCCACAGCAACAAAATTGAATCAAGGAGCCATTTGAAACCTGGAGTAAAGATAATTTGGAAAAGATATTTGTCCATTCTTTCCCATAAAATCGATGGGCTCCTACAACTGCTGTTTGCAGGTTGGAATTTGTTTTAATTAGGATGGCACAATCACAAAATGCAGAGCAGCTAGCTGTTATTTTTGGAACAGATACAGCTGCAGGGAAATGGGGAGAAAAGCCTGTACAGACCATACAGATGAGCTCATTTCACACAGACAGATCCCAGGCCCGGGTGGATGGGGTGTGATATATGGCCCTGGGTTTTCTCTGCTCAATTCCTGCTGTCCCTGATGCAGATCTCCAGTGCAGCCAGCAATTGGAGGGTGCTGGCTGGATCTCTAAGGACTGCAGTGGGAGCACAGGCGCTTTAGAGGTAGGGTCCTACACTGTGTATCCTAAGTGAGGAGAGATGGATTGTGCCTCTCCATCTTCCTAGCACCAAAGCTGCCTTCCTACGTATTCCTCATGGATCTGCTCACCCTAAACCTCACTTTAACCCATCCTACCATGGGTCGCTGTATTGACTTGCTCATGAGTCTCCCAGAGAGGCCTTAATTGACTTTGCAGTAGAAGATATAGATCCAAAGAGACAGAGAGGGAGATGACGCTGGGGCAGTGGAAAAAGCTTCGGGAGAAAGTTGCCTCTTGGGAAGGTGATGCTGTAGAAGTTCCTTTGATTCATAGAAACTGGAGAGGGGCTGAGGGTGGTGAAAAAAGCTGTAGGCACAAACATGACTGTAAAGTCATGCAGAAAGCTGCTAATTCATACAAAAGACACAAAATTGAACAAAGACTTGAATCCAAGGCACGAGATGTAGACAGGGGGTATATTCACAGTGAATTTCCTAACAGATGCATAGAAGCCTTTCAGAGTAAAGGTGGTTAGTGAAGGACAACTCTTAACAAAACCTAAACCAGGTGTGTAAGGGGATGGCCAGGGTGGCTGCCTGGCCACTGGTGACTTGTGTATAAATTTTGGTTGAAAGTTCAGTCAGCATGACCACAATGGCAAGAATTTTGCTGATAGCGAGGTTCCTCTTTGCTCAGGCTCCTGATCCTCAGAGAAGGGATGAAGGTGGCCATGGTCAGCCCAAGCTTTAGTCAAGCCAGACTCCATCCCACAGCCTTTTCCTGGCTCATGGGCAGGAGAAGGAAAGTTAGCTGCAGTTGGAGGGGGTGCATTTCCTGCTCTGGTGCCTCCCTTCACTGCATTCATTAGCTCCAAAGCCAAGAGCAGCCCGTGGGCTCCCTGCCCTGGGACTGCATGTGTCTTTGCCCTCCTGCTCCATGGCATTTTTCCAGCAGTGTGCTCTTGGAACAGGCTGCTCTTACAGCAGGGCCTGGGCAGCAGAAGGCCTGGCAGCACCAGGCTCTAACCCAAGGGCTGGGCAGGTTCTTTATATCTGATAAACAAACAGAGAGTTTGCCTGATTTTACTTTGTTGTGTTTCAAGTGAGACTCAGCACTGCTGAGCAAAACTGTCTCAGTACTGTGGGATATGCCTGATTCCAGGAATTTGCATCTCAGTTTGGGGCACAGTGTTCCAAAGTGTTTTGCCTCAAGCTGGGAGCCTTGAAACAAGCTCTGTTGCAAGCACCAGTTCCAGCAAGACTGAGGCCAGCTCTGACTTCCCTGCACGCTGAAGAGTTTCTTCATTGCATTGTTTGGAAGGTCAAGCATCTTCTCCTTGCTATTCTTTCTGAATCCTGAATAAAAGAGGCTAAAAAAAAAAAAAAAAAAAAGTGTCTGTAGGATTAGGTGCTCTGAAGATCAAGGTAAAGACTGACAGGTCACTATAATCTCTGGGCATATGAAAGAGTGGGAAATTTTCCCACCTATAGGTATGTTTATAGTGCAAAGATCTACCTTCTTCCTGTAAATGGAGATTTAATCATTTGCTGTTTGCCGAAAATATGGAGCACACACCTGTCCATTGAGCCATGGCAGAAACAGGGATGGAGTACCCTCAGTGCCAACCCAGTCCTGGCTCTCCCTGGCACACACAGCGGTGTTTTAGGATCACAGGCTCATTGAGGTTGGACAAGACCTCTAGGATCATTGAGTCCAGCCATGGACCTCATACTGCCAGGTCCACTAATCACCGCACCTACATGGGTTTGTTTTTTTTTTTTTTTGTTTCGTTGTTTTGTTTTTGTTTTTGTGTTTTGGGATTTTTGGGGTTCTTTTTTGTTGTTGTTGGTTTTTTTGGGGGGTTTTTTTAACACTTCCCACGTAATTCTACCACTTCCCTGTCAGCCTTTCTCACAAGCCAAAGCCTCAGTTATGGAGAGTGCCAAATTATTAACAGGAAATATTAGGAGGATATGAGAGCTCTCAGCCAGTTACTGTCACTTCAGTGACATCTTCAAGAGATTCATGAGTTGCCCTCAACTTGCCAGATAAATCCATCCTGTTGTGTCTCATCCCTCGGGGATGCTGAGATCCACTTCCTGCTTCAGCTGGACCCTTCCAGCCCATCCAGATGCCCCAAATCCCACTGGAGAAATCCTTGCACCCTTTCCAGAGTACAGCATTTATTATGCAAAGGCTGGGGAAAGAAGTCCAGCTTCTCCAGTCAGATTTGGAGCATTCATGGCTCCGGAGCAGGCAGCCCTGCTGATTTGAAAACCAGGGGTAGGCATGCACTTGGTTTGCTTAAAATAGATTAGCTTCTCTGTGTCAGCATCTCCTGCTCCTCCATCCCCCAGGACATTTTCTGATTACATCCTTGAAGTGTCACCTGCACATCATGTTTTGGAGAATGGCAGCTGAGTCCTGGGTTTGGAGGGAGACTGGAAATACTGAGGAGGAAGTGAGAAGCTTCATCAGCAGAACCTGAGAGGGAGGGGTAAAAAGAGGAAAATATCAGTCCCAACCTTTTCCCTTCTACAGCAAGGCTCTTGCCTTATTACCTGATGGGGCACAATTACAAATGGTGGGAGAGGTGCCTGGGAGCCACTAGGTCAGAATGAAAATCAAGGACAGCTATCACAACCTGTTCTGGGGTGAAAAGAGTGGGGGAGCTGTGATATAACCCTCAGGACCTGGCAGTGTGTTACCAGCAACACTCTGATTGCTGCTTGCACTGACTGCAGAGGTGCTGCTCACCTGCTCCCCTCAGCACCTCTCCTCCAGATCTGGGAAATCCCCAAGGTGTGGGATTTGTATCCCTTTTCATCCCACACATGCCATATGGGGGGCTCTGGGCCGTTCCAGCCCAGCCCAGGGCCACCAGTCCCTGCGCCAAAGGTTCTGTGGGATGCTGGGCTGCCCTGCCCGTCCCCGTCACTGTCCTGCTGCCTCGCTGGGGTGGTGGGATGGGTCCCAGGCTCTGGAACTCATCCTGCCAAGTCCCAGCCCCCGGGGAGCCCCCAGCTCTGTTGGCAGCCTGGTACTCTCTCTGAAGGTGAGAAGTGCATGCTGGATCGACCAACTCCGACCACAGACCCCTTGGAACAGCACTCATATTTCAGATCATCTTGGCTTCCTAAAATAATACTAAGTAATGCTTAAAGAAATTTCCCACCTCCTCTGCATACCAAAGACTGTCTGCTTTTGGGATCAGATACCATTTTTTTCCCCGAACACACATTGTTTACCACACAATCCATAATGGATTGTACAAAAATACGCTGTTTTCTTTTTCTTACAGACATCCAGCTAATGGATGATGTAATTTAGTGAAGCTATTGTATTTCATTCAATAGCCTGTATGTAGATTTGTTGTGAAGGATAAAATGTTCCCTCTTCAAACACTAACAATGGGAGCACAGTCTACCACTGACCTTGTACGCTGTTGCTGTGCTGTGTGCAGGGAACAATGGGAGCCCTGGTGATGGGCAATGCAAACACAGAGATGTTTATTCTCAGTAGAAGGGACCCATCCTCTTCTTCAGAGCATGTTTGTGCTCACCTGTGTACAAGGTACCAATATTCACAGTGTTTTAACGTTTAAATTAATGCCTCTGATTTTTAACTGTCCTGAATATGATTTGTTTGTAAATACCCATTTCATGGGTCTGAAAATTTAAAAACTGTGAGTTTCCACTGCTCTTTGTGTGCGGGTATGAGTGCTTTCAACAGTTCCATTGTGAGGGACCTGGACTATCTTCTTTCAGAAATAGTTGTGTTTCTAAAGAGTAGCAATCAGCATTCACTCAGGCTTTTAAACCCAGAAGTTCTGTCCAACCTGTCAAACATTTTCATATCTTCTGAGGTGCAAAAAGATAAGCTGAGCTTCTGATGGCATTATTCTACTCTGTGAATTAACAGAGAGCATTAATGGAAGTGTCCTCCAGTGTCACCGGGATGGGATCCATCACATCCCATTAACCACCTGGGAGTTACAGATCTTGCCCAGGCTCCTTGTTCAGGATCTGTCTAAAGGCTATCTACTCCTCACAGAGTTATTTTCACACCAGCTCTGCTATCCAGAGAGATGGGACCAAGAATCTGTATGCAGCAGATGCCTGTCACCCTCCGGATTCACCTTCTAGTGCTGCTGAGACTAAACCTCTAAATTTTAGCTGGCTACATGTAGCTCAGAAACTTTCCTCCAATTAATTAACAAATTAATGAAAGTGTCAGTGGCCTGGGGGTAATTGTGGCACATCCTTAGTACTCAGCAGAACATGAGTGTTTCCTGAGCTAACATCAGTTCTTCCAGTCCTTGTACTATCCCCTAAAAGCTATATCCCTGAGAAAGGAACTGCCTGACAGGTTCCCTCCTTCTGCTCTGGCTTGAATGCAAACCAGAGGAGGTTCCACCCAATATAAACACAGCTGGGAGCAATAGGGATGATATTGTGGCCACATTCCTGCAGACTTTTATACAATCAGAGCTTCATTTACATGCTGCTGTTTCCTTAAGTGCATCTGCTGTGAGATTTCCTTCAGGCCAGTGGAGGGTACCAGCTCAGGTGAGCACATACAGTATAGTGGCAATTCTGTGCCCTGTGCTCTTCCTGGCCATAGATAATGCCTAACCTCAAGCTGGAAATTGCTTGAGGGGAGCCCAGCTTTTCAAATACTTCACAAATAAACCCATAGTCCTGTGAAGCTCTTTGCTGTCTTCCGTTCAGACATCTGACTTGGGTATTTGATATAACTGGCTGGAACCCCTAAAACTCTTTGTAAAACCAGCAGAGNAAAAAAAAAAAAAAGGAATATATGCCAGGATCCTGCCTTATCTGTTCCAAATCTGGATGAGCTAATTCTTCTTTGCTGGCTACAGAAGGAGCCGAGGAATCTGACCCACTAAACTTGGATGCCCAGGATGTCTCACATGAGCCAGTGTGAATGAGAGATGATGCATTAAGACTTTATTAGTATCTGACAGCCTTTTGATCATGGCAGAGAGCAGTTACAAGTAAAGACAAGAGGGTGGGATGGGTGCCAGCCTGTCTGACTCTGGGTTTGTTCCAGCATGTCTCAGCTCATGGCTGTCCTGCAGCCTCCTCTCCACAGACCTCTTCCTCTGTTAATTAACAGACAGAACCCCAGAAGTATTAAAACTATGCCTTACTCTCTGGAATTTAATTTCTCTAACTTTTCTCAAAATAAAGTTTCTTGTTTGCTGTTGCCAAGATAAAGTTCTTTCTTCCACAAACTTCATCCTCCTTTTGTCTTCGCTTCTCCCTGAGCAGCAAAAGTCTAACAGGCTTCAGAGGAGAGATTCTCCTCCAAATCTCTTCCTATCTGCACTCTCCACACTCAAAATCTTGCTCTCCAGACCAGTGTTTCTCTGGTTCCATGCTGGAAACCTTCAAGTTTCTATAAATCTTGTCCAACCAAGGCCTCCACCAGGCTTTCCACAGCTCAAATGGAATTTTTTGTAGTGCACAGGGTACCAAATTTCTCTCCTGAGCTGATAAGTCTTGTGGCCACTTCGGGCCCCAGAGGTCTACAATCTTCCCAGATAACCCTCTCTGAAGAGGCTGCCCTCTCCTCATGTCGGCACTGGTTTTTGCTGCTGGCCTGTATCATTCAGAGGGTGTAATCATGGAATCATTAACATTAGAAAACACCTCCAAGATCCTCAAGTCCAAACTTTGACTGAATACTGTCTTGTCAATTAATCATGAAGTGCCTCATCTACTCTTTTTCTGAGCAATTCCAATGTTGGTGACTCCACCACTTCCTGGGGCAGGCCACCCTCCTTTCCAGCTGGGAAGGATCTGGATTTTGCACTGGCTTTCCCCAGCTGTCCTATTTGTTGTCCTAGATGTCATCCTATTTGTTGTCCTAGCTACCCCAGGTTTTCTTTTGTGCCAAGCAGGAAAGATGCCTTGGAGAAGGGCACAGGAGAAAAAGCATCCAGAAAACCTCAGTAAGTGTGTTCAGGGGGAAAGAATTCCCACAAGGAGCTCTATTTGACTGGTGGAAAATGTCTTCTTCATTGATAGCAGGTAATGCAAAGCACACTGCCTGCAGCTTTTTCTTTTAATGTAGACATCTGAAAGTGACTGTATGATGGAGGGAGAGAGGGAAAGGTTATGTGTCTTCGCAGGCCCAAAATGGCAGTATAATGAATATAAAAGCTATCCTCTCCTCCTCTAATATATTCACTCGCCATTCCACCCTCTTTTCTAGTGACTGTAAACAACATTTGTCATCAGCAATGGGCTACTTTTCATTATAAAACTGATCTGGAAACTACATTTTTATTTCACGTACATCAGCAGTGACGGGAGAAGAAACAGGCAAGGGGAAAATATATGTTCCTAGCAGGAGAGGGACCTGGGACAAGTGTTGCCTGCACAATTCTGGGATCATTCATATGTCTGGCCTCCAAGACAGAGGATGGTCTAATGCCTCATTAAATCCTACTGAGCCAACGATGATGTATGGGATCCTTTCAATCTTCCACAAAGTAATGCAGTAAAAAAACCCTAATTTGCACGTTTAATGCATTCATTAAGCTATTAGTCTTTCAACAAGAGATTTAATAGCAAATTAACAATTTTTATGAAAGAAAAAAACAACAACAAAACTCACCACTTAGTAGAATTACTTTTGTGTCAAAGCACAATGCAGGGTAATGGGCAATTAGGGGTTTTGGAGGGGAGGATGGGAAGATGGGTTTAATTTGTGTTTGGTTTATAATTAGCTCGCGCTTGGTGCTTGGAATGAAATGAACTGGATCCCCTCGATGGGGAAGACACTGGCTTGGACAGAAAGCACAGGAGGGGAAACCTTGGGAGAAGATGGGAGGAGCTGGAGGAAGTCAGAGGTGCATCCCTGAAAATCTGTTCTCATGGGACAGATCTTCCCATGCGCAAAGAATACTTTCTTGTGGTCAGACACTGGGGGCTGAGTTTGTGGTGCCTTGGGATTCATGCAGGTCTTGCTGGACACCAGCTGGCTGGACAAACCCTTTCCAAGCAGAAACAGATCCTGTCAGAACACCTAAAGCTCAGCAAAGTTGTCGTCTTTCTATTGAAACCTGTGCTTAAAGTTGAGCAGAGCTTCAAATGCTTTGCCTAATAAAGATGAATTGTTTATTTAGGTGCAAAGCCTGAATTTCAGGCTGTGTTCAGCTTGGCAGATATGTGCCAGTGCAGATGGCTGGCACAGGGGCTGTTTTGTAACTTTTAGTTTGTGTAAGTCTCTTGGGGGAAAAAAAAAAGTCTTAATGAGAACACTGAATTCCAGGGAAGATTTTGGTTAGAGGGAAAGAGAATTGCAAAATCAAGTACTTGTCTGAACTTACTGAAAATAAATGCTACTTTACTTGAAAAGGAAAGAAATAAGTGGAGCTGTGTTTGTTTGCTTGTTTATTTTTAAATGTCATTTCTAAGTTTTCTATTTCTTTGAAAAGTCAGTTGACAGACTATTGAACACCAAATCCACAGGATTTTGGGCCCTTTTTTCCTATCCACATAAACTTCAGGGGGGAAAAAAAAGCTTTTTTCATTTATTTTTTTTCCTGTATCAGAAAAAAAATTCTTTAAGGGATCCTACACTGAGCTTTGATTTTCAGCTAGAGTGAAACAGAAAAAGGAAGAATAGTCTAAAATCAATTTCTTAAAGGTCTGAGGAATCATAAATACAGTTTAAATCAATATCTCATGTGTGAGAGTTTGTATGTGTGTGTGTTTTCCCTCACATACATTTATTCAAACAACTGCTTTCCCATAACAGAATACTCAATTCCATAGATATAATAAATTGCCTTTCCAAAGTGGAATATTAGTGTCAGGCAGTGGACCCTTTACTCTGATTTTCCAAAACTTTTCTCCCTGCAGAGGATTCTCTTCTGTTCCTGACACTGATTTTATGTAGCTGCTCATGCATTGGCATTCAGGGCAGAAAACCACCCCTTATAAAAGGACTTTTGTGCAAATTCTGAGATCCAGCCTAAAATTAAGCAGGTGTTTAAGCCTTTACCTCACAAGTAGGTAACGCAGCAGCATCCCAGTGTCCTTAAATTTCTGTAGCTGAGGCTGAGGTAATTCTTGTATCACCATGGACTCAAAGAGCAGTTTTCCTGCCTAAAAATTCAGAAGGATCCTTAGGACACAAGGCTGACCCTGTTTACATCCCTGAGCATGGTGTTGTGTGAGCTGCTCTTCCAAAATTTATCCAAGGTAATGCATAGTAGTAAAGAGACTTTGCACTTCAGGGAGGTGCAGTTGGAATTAACCAGCAGCATGGGCAGCTTGGCTGGGAGAGCTCCTGGCAGAAGCTATCAGAGGTTATTCCAGATGTTTCAAAGTCAGAGATTCTGGGCTGCTGTATAGCAGAGACACAGCACACATGGCTCAGCCAAGGATGCTCCTCCCTGGAATGCAGCTGGACTATTATTATAGAATCATAGAATCCTAAAATGGTTTGGGCTGGAAGGGACTTAGAGCTCATCTTGTTCCACCCCCTGCCATGGCAGGGACACCTTCCATTATTCCAGGGTGCTCCAAACCCTGTCCAGCCTGGCTTTGGACACTGCCAGGGATCCAGGGGCAGCCACAGCTGCTCTGGGCACCCTGGGCCAGGGCCTGCCCACCCTCACAGGGCAGAATTTCTTCCCCATATCCAAACTTTACCCACCCCTGTCTCAGTGAAGCCATCTCTCCCTGTCCTGTCTGTCACCACTGAAAGGTGCTATAAAGTCTCTCCAGAGCCTTCTCCATCCCAGGGTAAACAACCACCACCTGCCCAACCTTTCTTCATAGGAGAGGTACTCCAGCCATCCACTAATCTTTGTAGCTCCCTCTGGACCTGCTCCAACAGGTCTTTCTTCCCCTCTGTACTAGTGCCAAAGGGTCCATTGCTCTAACATGCAACAACTTCTCAGGCGTGATGCTGAAACACCACTTTGGGCATGGATCTCCAATAGGCTCCTGCCTGTCTGGTCCCTTGGCAGCAGAATCAAGGGATGCTCTCAGATTTACCCCAAACCTTGTGCAGCAAATGCTGTCAGCTCCTACACTTTTCATGCACTGGAAGCCAAATGCTATTTTCCCACTAGTGCCTTTCCCTCTCTTCCCCCATGGAGCCACTCCAGCAGGTGGAGATGGACTCTGCTGTGCCCAGTGTTGTGTCCACAGGTCTGTGGGTGCTGCAATCCATGTCAGGGGATACGGAGCCTTGGCTCCAGCTCCCTGTGGGGAAGATGCATCTCAGTCACATCATGTCAGCTTCTCCTCTTCAAGCAGCTTGGTGCGTGGGTTGCTGCCTGCTCTCTAAAAGCTTCGGAGATATTTGTAGCTGCTCTGCTTGTTCTGCTTTTGCTGGAACAAAAATAATTACCAAAAGGACAGGGGAAAAAAAAAACTGTATGTATGTGTATGTATATATTCTTTAAAAACAGTTTGAAGTGTGCCACATGACTGCACTGGGTTTTAAAGGGATGCCATAAAGGAGAGAGCTTTTATCCTGCTGCACACTGAAGGTTGTGAATTAGGAAAATACCACCAGAGAAACATTGCAGGTTTTGGAAATTACAGCAGGACCACAGCTCTGCCCTGGAATTTCATTAGAGTCTCCTGTGTACCTGGCATTTAATGGTCAGGAAGTGAGAGTCCTGCCAATTTGTAAGGGTTGTGGCTGAGTGCATGGCTGGAGGGCTGATCCAATCCAGTTAATAAATATTGCTGATATAATAATGAATATTTCTTCTGTCTGGTCTTCAACTTTCTGGGATTAATTTCACTTATGCAGAGAGAACTTGTGACTTTCACAACTTTTACTTACCTGGGTATAATGACAGATAAGGCAGATGTGCCCATTTCCCTACTTACCTTGGTGCTATGACTGAAGATATTTTAAACCCTTCCAACCTCAAATCAAAGAACTCTTTTAAATTTAATCTCTGAACACTTTCAGCTGAGTTTAAGGGTGAAATTTGCCTAATGGGAGTCCTCAAAAGTGAGCTCAGGTGGGACTGAAATGAAGTTTCAACTTCTGCAATGGGTCATATCTCAGGAGTTAAATTCTCCCTGTCTTGGGCAAACTCAGCAATCACTTTGCCTCTGAGAGATCAGCAGCAGAAATTACTGCACACACGTGCCTACAAAATCTGTCTTCCAGTTATCCCTCCCCCTTTGAAGCCCAGCAAAGAGCTGGGACTGGCACAGCCAGCCTGATGTAATTGAATTTCCCTGCCTCTTGCATTATATTTTATCAGGTGATGGCTAGGAGGGATTTACATTGCACAGAGCTGCTGAGGAGAGTGACTGAAAAATGGCGTGAAAATGCTGATAAATAGCTCTAAATGAAAGCAATTTTAGCAAGAGCACCTGTAGGCAGCCTTGGTCTCCTTTTTGGCGACTAGCACTGCAAAGTGAGAGCTTCCAGCAGCAACAGGCACACAGCAAGGTCCCACATAGTGCCTGAGGCTGCAAGAACCAAGGAATGACTTTCCTTTGCCTTGCTATTGAGCTGGGTGGAATTAGTGTCCAGATTAAACCCCCAAATCTCTGCTGCTGACCCGTTCATGGCTTCCTTTTCCCTTGTTAATGGGAAGTAGATGAAAGTCATTGGTGTTGACAGCCCTGGGTGACACAGCTTTTCCTCTTCACACTCATCCACTGGTTGCAATAAAGGTGGGGGCAACCACGGCTCCTGCTAGCTGCAGCTGAGCTCTGGCTCCTGGGATAAACACCTTAGGGGCCAGGAGACCCCTAGAGAGATTCAGATCTTGGTCTCCATTGTGCTTCAGGCTTTGTGCAGTTCGTTCTGAGATCAGAGCAAGGAAGCTGTAAGGGGTGCAGCTAAGGCACCACCACATACAACTGCTCACTGGTGGGGAGAAAAAAAAAGTTTCTTTCCAGGTAATTGTTTTTTGATATTTGGATTGAGATGGGTTTCAAAGCTCTTTTGAGATACACTTAATGCAAGAAGGAATGGCTGGGAGGGTTTCTAGGCTTGCACTAATGGAAACGATATATAGAAACACAAAGCTAAAAGTACTTTTTTTGTTGTTTGTTTGTGATTTTGTTGTTGTTGTTCTGTTTACCTCCAAGTATACATGGAAATAGCTTACTTCAGCTCCTTGTACTTAAGGATCCATTTGTGCTGCTGCCTCAGCTCCTCCCGTGGAAGGCAGTGAGTTGAAAGAGTGATTTAGACACTGTTAACACAAACGAGAGGAGACAGGCCAGTACTTAGCACGACAGACTCCTCAGAAAGTGTGGACAGGGAAAAGCTGTTTCCTTTCTCTCTGTCGTTTCCCCTTTGCAGACTGCAGATGAGAATTTCATAGCAGAATAATTCAAGGAGCAGGAGCCCCCAGGTAATTCAGCTGCCAGTCCTTCCAGTCCGTGCCCTTTGCGGCACAGCTCCGTGAGTGCGAGCAGATGCCGTGAATCGTACGTAAAATAGAGGGGGGCGTGAAGAATGAGTGACAAGGCATATTCTAAGGATCTACTGCAAGAATTCAACAGGGAAACCCAGAAAACACGAAAATGAGGGGGGGGGCCTGAATGGTAAAGTCGCTGCTCTGTCCAATCTGTGTCCTAAAATAAAGGAAGTACTGGAGGGTGAAGTAAAATGGATTACAAGGCAGTGGGCTGGCTGTAGAGCATGTTTGAAGGGTAGAAAACAAACAGCAATTCAGATCCATAGGGTCTGAATTAAAATCTAGTGTGGCTCTCAGTTTCCTTTTTTTGTTGTTTTGGGGTCTTTTTGTTTGTTTGTGGGGTTTGGGTTTTTTTAGGTTTTTGTTTGTTTGTTTGTTGTTTTGTTTTTTTTTTTTGTTTTTTTTTGTTTTTTTTTTTTTTTTTTTTTTTTTTTTTTTTTTTCCTGTCTGGTAACCACATTTAAACCTAGTTCTTAGAAGTTTATTTCAGTTTAAGACCAACAGGCAAGAAATGCCTTGATCTACTGGAGTGAGATTTGTCTCTGTACAGAACACTAGGAAATTGCTCCATGTTACAAATTTATTTTGGGTAAACTTATGTAATTCATGAATGAATGTATTTCTGCTTGCTCCCACTTTATAGAAGTGAATCTGACCTTGATATTCAAAATCAAGTCTTTTGGATTAACTTGACCTGTGTCGCAGTGTCCACCCTTTGGGTACACAGGAAAAATCCCTCCAGCTGCACTCAATACCCTGGGCAGCAACTGAATTTCTGATTAGAGTGAGTAGCTCTTTTTTTCAGTTATTATTTTTCCCTCCCCTAAAATTTCTCAGGAATAAGATTATTCTTCTAATTCTAGAAATTATTCTATTAATGTTTCTGAATGTAACTGATTACATTGACACAAGGGAAATGGGTGGAGATTCTGGGTTAAACCAGTCTCTTGTGCAATTCTCTAAATTAAAACCATCAGACAACAAGGTGCATTTAGAAAGTCAAAAGGAGAAATGTCCTGTGACAAAGAAAAATCAAAGTTTTCCAGATACCCACTTGGGTGATGAATAAATCTATAAAGAAAGGGACTGATCAGCAATGACAGCAACATCTCAGATGAGCTGGGGAGATAAAGTGAGACTTGTAAAATGTCAAGGTTTTAATTTCCTCGTGAAGGAGATCCTTTGTAGAGGAAATTAAAACAAACAGTAGAAATTCCTTACCCATAGTAATAAGGAGTTTATAATAAGACAAGAAGCACTGACACCATGCAGGAGGAAGAAAGGGACCAAGTTAGAAAGTGATCTGCATTTGTCCTCAAAACAAAATTAATCCTTTTTTCAAATTCAGTGAGGATGTTGATAATGACTGTGGCATAAAGGCAGGGTGTGAATGGGAAGGAGTTTATGGATATTTAAATTACTCTAGCTGAGGTAAAAGTAAAATTCAAACTTCTTGATGTGATGGTAATGAGAGGAGTGAACTGCTTTTGTTTCTGATTTCTGAAAGAGCACTTTTACAGACTGTTGGTGCAGTAGCAGGTTGATATTATTTGTTACAATAATTTTAAAGATGTATTTCAGAAAGAAGAAAAAAAAACAAAAAAAAAACCAAGGCATTTGCAAATTCATAAGTGTGACCTCTGTAGTTTGCAAAACCAACTTGGAATGGCAGAGTCACTAAAAGTGTCACATGGATCACAATACATTTTCTGAGGAAAGATCAGGAAATAACCCTGTGCTATCTTGCTGTGAGAAGTTAGCTGCTTTCTATCTATTTGTGGATAGAATTTGGATCTGTGTCCAAATAATCCAGGAACATTTGAGACATGCAGTATGAGAAACTCTCACTAAGGCAGAGGTAGGTAAAGTGCAGTGGAATCTGATCAGAAGAGTGTTATAGAAAGATAACTTCTCCAGAAGGGAAGTATTTCTGTGAGGATGGTTAGTAGTGAAATTCTTCAAGCAACAGTCTTGTCTGATCCAACTTGACATTTTCATTAATAATGGAAATTACCAGTGATAAATGGTGTTGGAAAAAGCTGGTATAAACTGGGTGGAATTTGTTTGTGCTAAAGTCCTAATGAACATTGGATGAGTGACCTGAGAAATCTGTGTAGGAAAAACAAAGTCTGTGAGGCTGAGGAATACCTGGAGATGTCAGACAGGCTCAGAAGGGTTCTGCTGAGGGATCAGGGCGTGATGGAACTGCAGTAAAGGCAAACTCTAAGATGCCTCAGGCAATGTATGTCTAATAAAGCAAGAGAAATGGAAATATTTTTGTATCAGAGCCTGGCACACATTCATCTGTAGCGCCAGGTACTGCTCCAGACATGCACGCCTAATGGAGACAAATCCAGACAAAGGCAGGTACAGAGAAGGACTGATGGCATATTCAAGTGGATGGAGAGGCAAAGACTGGAATTTTGAAGACAAGTAAACAACTGCTGTTGCTAAACAGACAGTGTTGAGGGGTATGTGAAAAAGATGAACAGAAGGATTCAAAATGCCAGAGAAGGAGATGATTTGTTAAGCTCAAGGGTAACATTGACACAAGAAGAAATGAACGTCAACAAGCCACGATTAAATACAAGCTGAAAAATATAAGCAGACAATGCAAAGTCAGAAGAGAGAGCAAAGTCTCTCCGGGGAGAGAAAAGCTGAGATTCTTCCCACCAAACTGCAGACACTAAATGAAGGTGTTTACCCTGGGGATTTATCACACTAAAATACACCCTTTAATGAATGTGAAGGGCCTCCTTCAGGGTGCAACTCAGATCTTGGGTGTGCTCAGTGAGAAAGAGATCTCTCCTCACACTGACCTGAGGTCCAAGGTGGCTCATAGCCACTCCTGGTTCCTCAGATCCTTAAAGAAGGATTTTGACTCTGCAAACAGAAAAACTCAATTCTTAAATTAAGGATGATTTTTTAAAGGATATTATATGGAGTGCCTGCACAATATTATAGATTACCTGCAAGAACAAATGCACAATTTTGAAGGCTCAGTCCTAGTTTATATCAGAGCCTGCAAAGTTCCTACATGCTGACATTATGTGAGGTACTTTCCCAGTCAGCCTTGTCTTGCACTTAAGGCCCAAAAACATTTCAAAAGGATGGTTAGCCTGCCACAGATACTTTGTCTGAGCTGTGTGGAGCCTGTGGATTCTGCATTGAATTATAACATGGGCTCAGGTGTCACAGGAAATCATGGGAAGTTTAATTCTGGCCAGAAGGATGGGCTGTTCACACTGCCTGTGGGCAATCAATTTTGTCTTTCTTGGAGAAAGAGCAGAATTATTGACATCCAGCTTCTAGAAATGGAGTCAAGATTTATTACAACAAATTTTCTTAATTTTACCTGGCTTCCTGAGCTGTTTATAGCAGAGGTGAAGTGGTACCTATCTTTTGGTCATGAGTGATTCTATCAGCCCTCTCTTTCCCAATGGATAATGATGTCCTTTTTTTTTTTTTTTTTTTTTGGGATATGATGGTGTGGCTATCTCCTGATGGTAAAGAAATTGCACTTCCTTCTCTTGAGCCTAACCAGATCAAGAGACTGTGACTATGGTTTCTACAGTAAAACATTAAAATGCTCCTTTCCAAGCCTTTCACTGTTCTTTCTCCATTTTATAAAGTGGTGTTCATTTGAAGGCATTTTAAAGCACATGAGGAAGAAAACTGTAAGTGGAAGTTTGAGGGTGATGGGGCCTCCAGTGAGGGTGAGGAGGAGGAAAGGGAATCTTGATAATGCTGCCCTTCCAGGGATTCTGCCATTAACTGATGCATTATTTTTCTAAGCTCATTAAATAATCCTTAGAACTGTGAAAAGGTCAAAAGAGAGGGGAAGGAGCTGAGGCTGCCTGTGGATTTTTGTTGTACAGCAATTTCCCGACCAAGCTGAGGAGGGAAGAGGGGGATGGAAGAGTCAAGAAAGGAGGGAGTGGAAAAGAACTGCTGAGATTTTTCTGTTGATCTTTTTATGTAAATAAATGTTCCTCCTCAGACTTTTCTTGACAGTAGTCATCTACCCAAATCCCACTGTCGCTCACCTGTAGTAACAGCTCTCTGGTGAAGCCTCAAGCTGTTGTTTACAGCAGACAATAAATCAGATACATCTGTGGATCAGTTTAGATCTGGGGTTGATGTCTTTGGCCATCTCAATGTCTGGGGCAAGAATTATTTTAAAGCTCTTGCTCTAGGAAGCCCTGAATCTCGTTAGAAATACCACAAGAAGGAAGGTCTGAGGTATGAAGATCATTTGTCCCTTTTTAATGGGTTTGTATTTTAAATCACATTCCAGGACACACAGATAGGTCTTTGGAAGTCATAAATTTTCTAAAGATAGAGGGGGGAAAGAAGTTCAGAGGAACAAGGTGTTCAACTCCACTGATGCTTTGGGAGCCTGGGACATGAGGAACATCTTTGCCTGTTCACAGATCTGTCCCTTAGGTAATGCACTCAAATTCACTTGAACATAGAAAATGCTTCCTTTTAACTGGTTGTTGTTTCTTAACTCATGAAAGAGAAGATGCTTGTTTGTTTCCCTTTCTTTTTTCACTTTTGCTTTGTGTTGCAAGGTGAGTTTCCAAACTGAACAAAATAGAAAAATCAAGGTTAATGCTGTCTGATCAAATAAGAATCAGGAAGTTTGCCCCTTTGCAGAGTAATGGATGATATCTTTGGTACTTTTTATGATGTTAATATGACACCAAGGTGAAATGTGAACCTGGAACATCATGTAATCAAGAGTTTGTGATGAATCAGTGAGCAAAGAACATTATTTGGGTCCACTGCTCAAATAAATTCTCGAAAAAACCTCAAATTCCTTGACTTTTTTTGTAAAATTCACTGAGGCTCATCCAGTGAACCGAACATAGCACCTGCCACAGGATTTGATGCAATGTTCTCCCATTCTACAAAAAGGAATTACTCAAAAAATTCTGCACTAATAAGAATCCAAGAAACTGGATTATATATCTGAATAAATACATTGTGTTGTGACATTTAAAAATTTAGGGTTTTTTTCCAGAATGAAAGAATATAAAGTACAAATTTCTGCCCTTTGCCTTTAGAAAGCTGGGAAAACGTGTGTTTATTTATCTCAATGCTGAAATTGTGTGAAAGCCTCATTTGTATGGGTCAGAAAGAGAACAAGATTGTTTTCTAAATTCAAGGCTATTCCCATCTAGGACTAGATTTTAGTAACTGGTGTTCTAGTGCATTAAAGTGAATCCACAGTGCTGCTGATGGGGTCTGTGTGCAATCAGTTTTTCTTTCTGGGTGTCACAGCACTCTATTTTGCCTCTTTTTTTTTGTCTTGTTAATCTTGTTCCTCTGCTGAGTGTGCATCAGTGTAGCAGTTGGACTCTGCAAATGCAAATTCCCACGAGTAATTTCACTCAGCTCCACAAAATACATTTGTCTTTGGCAGCCCATGAGCCATGAGTAAGAGCTCTTGTGATCTTGTCAGTGCCCAGTTGTCTTGGTTTTAAAAGACAAAGGTGTCTGTCTACTAAGGAAGGCAAGAGTCCCTCTCTGAATGGAAAATGTAAACCCCCCTCCTTCCTAATATATATATAT
>VWZN01018866.1:1185650-1212788 GCA_013396955.1 Regulus satrapa | reverse complement strand
GGAAAGAAAGGCTGCCTGTGGTGCTCTGAATCCCAGACTGATCCAGGTGGGAATGCCTGGCTCCTCCCTGGGTGCAGCATTTCCCCTGGGATGATGGAATTGGATCAGTCACCCCATGGCCCATGGACAGCAGAGCTGTGCCTGGAGAGACCAAGAGCCCTGCCCCAGCTGGTTCAGAGCTGGGCACAGAGCACACAGCCTGACTGCAGCCCAGGACACCAGTGCAGATCTGGTCTTTGTTGTGTCTTAGTCCTGGACTAGGGAAACAGGGAAACATTGCACTTTTCTGCAGGTCTGTGGGCAGGTCCTAGCCTTAGGATGGGAGACAAGACCTTCCAGAACTCTTCTTCCAATCCACATGCACAGCAAGGGTCAGTGGAGATGGCACAGGGCAGATTTGGTCACTTGACCCTAACAGGGAATTGGTTCTGTCCATCCATTTCTGTCCACAGGAATCCCAGAATGGTTAACCTCAATTTATCCACCATAGCTTCATGCAGCAGATTCTGTCAGGGGTTTTGAGAACACAGAGCAGGGAAGGGATGCTCAGTGTTTACAAAAGGATTGAGATTGAGGTCAGTGGGATTAGGGTGTTCATCCTTGCTGGGCACAGTTACAAATCCCAGCTGGCATTGCTTCTCTGGGCTCACACAGAGCAGGCGAGCCATGTCTCAGCATTAGGACGTGGATTCCTCCACCTAGGAGAGTGTGAGGGCACGAGCAGCACATCTGTAAAGCGGGGGAAGTGTTTGGCAGGCATTTCCCTTGGGATTAGCACTTGAGCAGGGTGGTGTGCAGAGCCAGAGTAACACATCTCTATTTACTGAGCAGATTGTGCATGTTCGGTTGTGTGAGCGAGTAAGTACAAGAGCGAGAGGTGCTTTTCCAGAATTGGAACAGTTTCTTTGTCAGTGCTGAGACTCCTCCATTTAATTCCACAAATCTGCTCTAATCAGAGTGGCTTCACCCATCAGCTCAACAGAGAGCAAGCATGGGAGGGAGAAAGCATCTCTCAGCTTTCTGTGTTCCCAGGCATTGCATCAAAGTGGCACGGAGCCTCCTGGGAAGGGGATTTGCTATCACTCATGTCAGTTCCAGCCACATTATGTTTATGGATATGATAGACTGAATACTGAAATTACCATTTGCACAAATGATCCCACAATTCCTTCAGGCCTACTGTATCCCTTTAATAGTCCAATCTTTCAATAATGAAGGGGAGATCAGTCAGGACTCCCTGAAAATCCCATCTTTTTCTTCCATTTATCTTCTTTTTTTTTTTCCTCCTCCTCCTTTTTTGGGGCCCTTTTTATTGCACACATTATTTTCATCCTTTCTCCGAGCTGGATCCATTTACCAAGGAGTTTTAAGAGAGATCAAGAATGAGATTCTCAATATTCTGTTAATACCCCAGAAGTAGCAACGTGGCAGACAAATCATTGCTGCTCGAGGCAGTGAGTCATGTAGAATTCAGAAGTTTGGGAACTGCACACAAGGAAGAGGGATGTTATTCATGAGGCCTCAGGAACAAATATAGTGCAGGATGATACCTTGGAAAACGGGGTCTCCTTCCTTAGTGCTCTTCATTGCAGGCCCTGCTGCTTTTCCCTTCCATGGTACTTCCTGAGGTTAATATCCAGGGAAAAAAACAGTTGCCTAATAGTACTAAACCCAAGAAATTATTAATTGCATGGATTAAAGGAAGGCCTGGACATAAAGAATTTTAAAAAAGGTCTATGCAAAAAAAACCCAAAACAAAACAAACAAAAAAAAAAAAAAAACCACCAGGGAGGGTTTGACCTACTAAATTTTGATTTTAGAATGGTTCTGTTAGAGTTTTATTTGCCTGCTTCTCAGGAAAACAAAAATTCCCTGAGAATCAAAATGACCTTTGGTGAAGTGAGTTTTGAAAGACTCAGACCTGGTTAAAAGGGTGTAAGGGAGAATTAGTAGAAGTGGGATGTGCAAAGCAAGTTAGAAGATAACTTTAGATTGGCCTGAGAAATAATTGAGTGTTCTTGGACAGACACTGAAATCATGGCTATGGTCTTTGTCACAAAATGTGGCCTGGAGAGGTAATGGGAATCCTGCTGACAAGAACACAAATTCCAGTCAATCATATTTAGCACATAGTCTGGGGAATTGGGAGCAATAAAGAGATTGTGCCCTAGGAAGGAATGGTGCTGTGTATGATGTACCATTGCTTGGACTGCAACCCACAGGGCCAGAGCCATGGGCTGAGGTGCTGCCAATCCATAAAGCTCTCTGAAATCCATAAAACTCAATAAAAGGAGCTTAAGGGAAAATATTTGAAAAATTTTCATTGCCTAAAGGGTCATCAAGCACTAGGACAGGCTGCCCAGAGCTGTGGTGGAGTCACCATGGCTGGAAGGATTTAAAATATGTGTATATGTGGTGTTTGCAGACGTGGTTTAGTGTGGCCCTTGCGGTGCTAGAGGAATGTCTGGACTTGGTGATCTCAGAAGTCTTTTTCAGCCCAAATGTTTCTATGATTCTAAGTGAGGGAACTGGACTCTCACTAGGGATTGATGGAGCTGTACCAGCACATATGAATGGAAAACCTGGATCTGTTTTTTTTCACTTTGTATTTATGCATTTGTTTATTTTTGTATCTCAGCATTTCATTCTGTCCTCCCACTTCCCCATTTTTCTCCTTCACTCTCCTTCTGTTGCCTGCAGTGCTTCTCTCTCTCTTTTCTCCTAAAATCTTCCTTTCAAATTTTATTTGACACACATTTTTCTTTTATCCCTTTTCTCTTTGCCTCCCCTCACATTAGTGTGCTATTACTGCTTTCAACCAAAACATGGAGATGGTCCTGCTGAGGCAAGATGATGTCCTGGACATAAAACCCACTGGAGACTACAGTCAGAGCCATGAGATTTCAGGGTGAGCACAGTCCCGTTCAGCCCCTAAACATCAAAGTGTTGTGCTCAGGGACAATTTTCTGCCTGCAAATCACTTTGCTGATTTCTGTGGGAGGCTCTGCAAAGTACAGGAAGCAGCTGCAGAAACTGGGAAGGTGCAACTCAAAACTTCAGCAGTCCTGGGTGGAAGATTCCACTCTTAAGTTGGGAAGCCCACATCTCCCACCTGCATCTCCAATGGTAGGAAGCTGCCAATCTGTTGGTTCGGGTTTTTTGTTTTTGTTTTGGTGTGCTTTGGATTTATTTTTTTTTTGTTAATTATTTCCCCTGTTGTATTTGCTCTGTTTTCTTTATTATATTAACACAGCTCTTCTCGTTGCCTGTGCTCAGCTGCCTATTTCTCATTTGTGCTGTTTGATGGGTCGTGGTAATCTGTGTGCACCCAGCCTGCTGTGCTCTGGGATTTACTGATGGAGCTCCTTGTATGTGGAGGCTGTTGACACTGGAAGGATAATGAAAAAAAACCAAACCTCCTTGACCCTGGCCAAGCAGCAGAAATCTCAGCTGTGGACAGTGGTAGCTCCACTCTCCTCTATGGGATGGGCAGGAAAGAGCACACAGAGGAAGAGGAAAGTGGAAGGAGGAAGAAGTAGGGTCTTGGGGTGTAGAGGAGCTGGCTGCAGAAATGAGTGTGGAGTTTGTGCAGCCACCAGGGGCTGAGGCACATCACCTGCTCCTGGGCAGCACTGTAAGTGCTGGGAAATTGTGCAACAAACCCAAATTAGATTTAAGTGCCTAAAGCAAAGCACTTAAATCCATACTTAATGGCCCAATTCCCAGAGGAGTGCAGTCATGGACCCAGAAGGCTCACTCTGACACATGACTGTGGCCTTGCCTGCATTTCTGTGTGGTTTAGAATGAGGTATTTTAGGATGAGTTACTGCCATGGCTTAGCCACAGCCAGCAAATCAGCCCCACACACATTCTCTCACTCCCTCTCCCTTGGCAGGATGGGAGAGAGAACTGGAAGGTAAAAGCAAGAAAACTTGTTGGTTGAGATAAAGACTGTTTAAAAGAAGAAATCACAAATACAAACAAAGCAGGGGCAAGTCATGCCACATTCTCCTGGCAGTGCCAGTGCCAAGCACTCACCAGGGCCCTGCACAAAGACGTGCAGAGGGGCAGGGGAGGTGCTCTGGGTGACTTGGCAGCACTCCATGCACCCTGAACTGCACTGAGCCTGTGTTTGTAATCCTTCTGCAGGGCTGCACAGGAGCAGGAGGAGCAGGGCTGAGCTGAAAGGGATTAGCAGGAGCAATTTCCAGGCAGGGATCTTATTCAAAGATATTCCTTCCCTGGGTCAGAACACACCAGTCTGTGGCTTTTAGAGTCTCTGATACAAAGGCAATTATCAATGACCCAATCCACACCAAGAGAACTGCAGCGCCTGTCACCTTTTTTTACCCATGTCTGAATAGCTAAAAGTTTGGGTTTGTTTTTTTTTTGTTTGGTTTTTTTTTCTTTTTTTTAAACTACTTTTTCCCCATTGTTTGGCAGTTATAAACTTGAGCAGTCTGCTGGTGGAAGCTAAAGGAGTTTTTTTACAAGGTTTCACAGAACCAGGTCAATTGAAATAAAATGTTTGATGAAGAATAGTTAAATTGTTTTGACTTCATTTTGGTAATGACAAAAAACTTTTCCTTGAGAACAGAAAAATATTTGATTTTCACATTTTCCTCCAACCTAATTTGTATGGATCTTATATTACATTCAGCATTAATTTTAAATAGCTTTTAATGGCATGGAGTGCCACACATTATGGCATTTTGATGTCTCCATGAGTTTGTTCATTTGTTTTTTTCTTTTAACATAATTTCTCTTCTGTGGCAAGGTTTGAGAATTTAGGCAGCTGCTTCCCATTCAGAAGAGGAATTTGCTGTAGAAATGGAAGTTCACTTTATTAACTACAACTACTATCCCAGCAGCTCATTCTTTCCCTTCTCAAAACACCCACCATTTTTCTTCCCTCTGTCTTTAGCACTTCTTCCTCATTCTTCTTTTCTCCTTCCTATCCTTATACTCAGTAAAAATCTCCTGTGCTTCAAGGGAATACTGAAGGTGTCGATATAAACCAAATGTAGTAGGAAGAGAGAAAGTGGGGCTATGGTAACACCAGGGTTAGATTTTGTTCCAGTGCTCGACCCTTTGAATCTTGAATGCTGTTTCTGGGGATAGCAGAAGCTTTGTGGGAGGGTGTTATTGTAACCAAAACCTTTCTATTGATGAAATACAGATTGCACAGGGACACTGCATTTTACAGGACTGCCTTTTGCAAGTGAAATGGGAGAAAAGATCTTAATACGTCAATCCATTTATTACTTGGGACTGCTAAAGGTTGGTGGAGACAACATCTGGAAAACCTCTCTGGCTGTGCAGCTAAAAAGGACTGCAACAAACCTGTCCCCCAAATATTGTTTACACTTTGTCTTCTCAAATACATTAGATAGCTATTTGAGAACAGTGGAACTCAAATATAAACAAACACATGTAAATATATGTACACACACACACACAGAGTGTGTATTTATTCAAACTGTAAATGTTTGCTGGCTACCAGTGAATTCTTTACTTGCACAGATGCAGCCCTCTAACCTGGCACAGCCCAGGATATTTCCTCTAGCCGAGCCCACTTCTGCCTGCAACCTGGGAGATGACCATACATTATAAAATTCCTGCTACTCAGGCCCATCCCATTCCCCAGCTCTAGACCCTTCTATCCTGGTGAAAGGGGCCAAACACCTTTGCTGTGTGGAACCCATCCCCAAGACCTTGTGAGTGTCTCCCATCCTTCACCGGCAGCCGGGCGGCCGCGCTCCATTTCCCGCGGAATTTCAGCTGCTCGGGTATCTATCAGGAGCATCTGTTAAACAATCTGGAGGGGAGCAGTGCTGGTGCCATTAGTGCGGGGGCGAGGAGGGAGCTCCTCAGCAGCACAGAGAGCAGAGGAGATGAGGCTGTGCCTGCTGCTTCAGGGAGGTGTCGTGACCTTGACTTCTGGTTGATGAGCGATGCCGAGTGTCTCGGAGCAGAACTGACGGGGATAATGTTCCTCTGAATGGATGTGTTCTGGTCACCGGGGCTGGAGAGGGATGGAGAGGATGGATCATTAGAGAGACACAAACAATTAGAGCCTCAGTGTTGAGTTCTCACAGAGGTACTGGCCATGAGTGTAGCGAAGAAACAACATGCAGGAGTGTTTATCCCCTTTTCCCTAAAGGTCATCTTTCATGTGGAGCCTTTTCTGCCCTCCCTGACTCTCTGTTGGTAGTGCTGGGCTCCACCGAGGGTGAGCAATAGTGTGCACAAGAAACTGAAATCCAGGAAGATGATTAAATGATGCTCATGGAATGTAAATAGAGCAGCTCAGCTGGGCCTGCAAGGCTCCTGACATTCCCGTGCTGGGCCCTAACCCTACATGTAAATTTATACCCACAACCTCTATGACCTTCCCATATTTCCATCAGCTTCTTGCAAAATCAGCACCAAACTTCCAGTGCTTCTAGTTTTGTGTTCAGCCTGGTGCACTCTGCAAGGTGTTGTGTACAAATCCTCTTTGCCCAACCACCACTACACAAAAATACTTGGCAGAGCAGGTCCCTTTCTTTTACCCAGTCCCTATCAAGGGCTGCCCAGTGTCCAAAGCCCCCCAACAACAGACCCATTTCTTTCTGGAAAGGAACTGGGCTCTAACAACTGTAAAAGTTTTGCCTATGACTTTTTTTATTTTTTTCCTCTTTCCTTTTGGTTTCTGCATCTGCACACTTCTAGAGTTCTAATTCATTCCTTTAATGGCCCTTCAGCTGTTATATTTTTTGCTTGTCAGTGTGCTTTTTTAATTTCCCCCCCTTATAAATGTATAAAACATTTAATGAAGAAATAATGATATTTTCTCATGTCACTGCCTATTTTTCCTGTCATATTTGATGTGTTTGTAATGTGGGCGGACATATTATTTATGACCAAGGAAATTAAATATTATTTCACTTTTTTTTTTCCCCTTAATGCAATCTGTGTCATCTTCCAGTTCCCAATTTCTTTCCATTAAAGTTATTGTCTTTGCAGTTCCACTTGACCGTTTGCTGTTGGTTTTGCAACAGCGCTGCCAGAAGATGCAGAAAAACATAATGGAGAAAAGAAATGGCATAATTTGCAGGAGATACTTTTCTCATCTCATTTAAATGAAGATCGTTTGTTCCTGGGTGTCAAAGACATCAAGAGCAACAAAAATATGGAAATTGGTAATTTCTTGTACTAGGAATACTTCCAAATCTTTGGAGATTCTGATTCTAGCAGCTACTAAAGATGTGTCCGAGCCAAACTTCCAGCATAAAATAACTTCAAACCTCAGAAGCTTGAAATCTGGGCCTGAATTTTTTAAGTCTTTGGCCCCAAACACTTCTTTCATTTGCTGCCAGAATGTCCTCAAAACTGGGAGAGGAATCACAATCCCTGACACATTCCTTAATCTTTTGGACAAAATACAGTCAAAATGGAGCTGAACAAGGTGATCATGTGCTGTGTGACACAGCCTTTAGCTCTGCTGGTGCATTTTCCTGCCCTTCCATAACACATAACATGGGATAAGAGCATGGGGCAGGAGCCTTTGCACTTCCAGAATCTGCTCCAGCCATAAAAAGACTTCTCAGAGGCTCCTGGATGGGATTTTTATGACTCAGGAGAGGTGGGATTAGCTCTCCATTCTGAACTCATCCCATGTGATTTTCTTCTTCTTTAACCAAAGACAGATGAGCTCCTCTAGAGCTGAGGCATCTCTTCCCTCTCCACCCGTCGCTTCTTTTATTATGGGTGCAATTGCCTGTCGTGGGTAACGATTCCTCCACGGACTCCAGGAAGCCTGGAGAACTCCTTGAGTCTTGTCTGTCAGCTCTAATTTGTGTGGTACATAATGCGGGACAAATCCCATCCAGCCTTTCTGTCTGTGCTAATCCTATTTTCAGCCACAACAGCTCCAGTACGAGTCTCCTGTAGGAATCAGAGGTGAAGGGCAGCAACCTCGAATGCTGGAGGAATAGAGAGCACCCTGACTCATTTTGCACCGAATATTCTTTCCCCAAAGCTTGTGTCTTNTTTCCCCAAATTTTGTTTTTTTTTTTTTTTTTTTTTTTTTTTTTTTTTTTTTTTTTTTTTTTTCCTCCTAGTTCCTCCTCACGGTTCCTGCATTTTGCAGAATATTTTTTTCCCTGCTTCCTTTGCGGTGTCAAGGCTTTGTTTCACAGTTCCACTCCTTGTATCCAAGTCAAACCCAAATAGCCTTCTATCACCTTTCTTCTTCTTTTCCTTCTGTCACACCCCCCACCACCACCCAAACATCTCAGCAAGGCTGCCTGTTAATCTCTTCTTTCTCAAAGATTAGAAACGTGGCTTTTCTATGACCTTTCTGAACAATCAGGATCTTGCAGTCCCCAAGATGGGTCGCCATTATCTCATCTTTTGGGCTGTTAACAATGATTAAGCAGGACAAAGGATGTGCTCAGAGCTATGGAGTTTCAGTCCGTCCTTAGGGAGTACCTGGAAATAAAAGCAAGCAGAGTGGGAAAGCTCCTGCAAAAAGAAAGGTTCGACCTTTAGAAAACATCCTTGGTTGGTGCTTTCTCACCTTTTCAAATATACATAAGAAAAATTTGAAAAAATAGGCCTGTAAGTGCAGACACTGCCTCTGGAGTAATGCCCCAGAGGGCTGCTCCCGCAGCATGTGCCACTGGACCGAGCACTCTGGACTTGGGAAAGCCAGGCCACAAACAGAAATGCAATTTTAAACTGTTATTCTTGCCTATGATCTATCTCACTGTCTGTCCATCCATCTGTGTGCTATGATCTTTACAAGTTTTTCCCCAGGTTTTGATTACCTGGCTACAGCAGCTCAGAGCGAGGGATGACTGATACTCCCACCACCCCCAATCCATCTCACGGCAGAGCTGGGGCTCTTCAAGGTGCAATTCCTTTACCAGCTCCTATTTCCAGCAGTTTCTCATCTGTGGCTCACCTTTCCCAGGGATAAAAAACACACTCAGGGCCAGATGAGTGAGCAGCAGGTGAGTCACCAGGAGCATGGAAGCCTTCCCAATCCAGCCCAAGGATTCAAAATGCTGTGGTTTGGTTTTGTGGACTTAAAACTCTTGCAGTGCATGTGCAAGGACCTTGTGTTTGTCACATGGTGCTGTCATCTCACAGACGGCAAACAACTGACCAAAAAAATCAAGAATTAATTTGGAATATTCTGTTACCCTTCCTTGTCCACAGAACAGGGAAGGAAATGGAAAGGCAGACACATTCTTGAGAAGACCATGGGCAGGTGTTGTCTGAACCAGGTCAGATGGCAGAGGGATGTGTACAGAGTGAACAGGCTCATACATCCACTCATTCTTGGGTGTACAATGGGATGGATGTTCATGGGCTCACAGAGAGAGAGGGAGATTTGGAACCACAGAACACTTTGGAAGGGACTTCAAAGATCATCTCGTTCCATGCCCTGCCATGGGCAGGGACAACTTCCATTATCCCAGGTTGCTCCATCTTGGCCTTGGACACTTCAGGGATCTCTGGGGCAGCCACAGCTCCTCTGAGCAACCTGTGCCAGGGCCTCACCGCCCTCACTGAATGAATGTTCCCAAAATCCAATATCCATTTCTCTGTCTTCAACAACTCTCTTTCTGCCTCTTTAGAGCATTTCTGCCAAATGGCTGCAAGGGAAGCAAAGGCAAGGAGGGGAGTCACTAACAGACGGTTTAAAAGAGAGGAATAAAAGATTTTTTTTTTTTTTTTTTAAATGGTCTAAGGTGTGAAGAATGGCCTTTGTGAACAATTCAGTCATTTATCATTATTTCATTGGCATTGTATGAATTATACATTGGAGACTATAATGGAGTAATATCTCATCTCCTTTCCCCCTCAGTGGGCACTGAATGAATGGCCAGGTGAGCTGCACTTGGACCAGCACCATTCTCCAGGAGAGTCACTGTTCACCTCCCGCTGCTCTCCTGAACTTCCGTTCGATAAGTGCATGTTGATCTTTTATCAATCTTTTCTGGGTGTTAAAATTAATGAGCATTTAGAAAATAGCTTTTGTCTTTTAAAGTGGGTTGGGTTTTTTTTCTTATTTTTCTTTTCCTATGAAAAAATAGAAAAGTGCAGGAGCAGAGAAGCATGGGGGAAAAAAGCTGGAGCCAAGCAATGTGGTTTAGCAGTTTGTCCAAGAGCTAAGGGGTAAGAGGGGACACAGTCTCTGTTATAGAGCTCAGTTGATGGGTGGGAAAATGCTAAACTCACTTAACTCACCAATTTTATTTTTTTTTTGACAGAGGTTTTGTACTTCCCTGTAAAAATACTGGCTCGCAACCACGATGTAAATGCAATTTGCCCCTTCAAAGCTGTTGTTTCACTTCAGAGAGCTCTCACTTTTCCCCCAGGAGAAGGGCTGGCTCAAATGTACTGAGTGGGCTAATAAAAGTATTCCTGCTGCAAGAGATTGGAGGAGCTGTGAACTCTGGTTTAAGAGGCAGTAGTGAGGTGTTTGCTTAGCAGACTATCAGGATCCATCAAAAACTAACAGTAGCCATAAACCTCAATGGATTAACTTCCATCCATTCTGATTTCCAGCTGTATTACACCTTGGCTGTGTCACTGCCAAAATATGAGGTCATAAATAGAATAGCAATTATCTCAATATCATTAATTCAGTGGGCACTTTTTTTTTTTTCAATTTTCTCTGTTACATGTCGATTCTGCATCTTTTCCCTGCTCCCAGGTTCCTTTCCCTCTTCCATTGAAGGATATTTCCCCCTCCCTATTGATCTGTTAGAGAGATGGAGTCCTGGAGCACTCCAGATTTTGGGAAAAGAGCTCTCTGATGCAGGGTATGTAAGAAGGAGCATCCTGTCTTAAAAAGAAAATTCCACAGTGTTCCATAAGGAATTACTGCAGAAATGTCTTTTCCCCTGAGAATCTCACCGAGCCTGACTCTCAATTATACCATCCTCTTTCCTGGAACAAGAAAAAGGTGGATAAAGATGGAAAACAGAGCAGGAGCCTTAACCCAGCTTTGTGATCCTTCGACCCCAGGGCTTTAAAGACGCCTGACATCTGCATTTGAAGAGGTCGTTCCACTCAACCTTTGTTTCTTAAGTACATTGCATTTACACAGAGCTCCTGAGCACCTCCACGCAGACCCTGATAAAAGGCTGGCAGCAACACAGAGATTATTTTGTTTGAATTTGAGGTTTTCCAATAAATACGCCGAGACCATGTCCTTTCAAAAGTCAAAGGGTTAAAACTTTCCATCAAGGCAAGGTATTCCCAAGCAATCTGCATCGAGGGCTCTCTGAAGCACGAGAACATTGTTGACCCAGACAGCACTAAGTTCTTTGCTTCTGAAAAGTTCTGGCTGCTGATAAACCTTTGTCCTTTTTCTTTGATTAGCTTTACTCTGGCTGTAAATCCTATTTTGTTTTGTGCTGGGGTCTAGCCAAGGAAGTATTTCTATTAACCTGGAGCAGCTGGAGAGTAGCTGGCTCTTACTGTCAGGGGATTGCAGCCTGAGTATCCTGTAACACTAATGTTTTTCACTGTTGAAGCCCCAGTCTGAAAAGAAGAAGATCCATGCTCCCTCTGTGGTTATTTTCCTACCCTGGAAGATGGCACAATTGTGTGGGCAGGATGTCATTAGCTTAAAGATGGCAGCCGTTAGAATTTCCATCTAAAATCTGTTCCCCACCCAGACTCCATGTCTGCCGTCTTTGCGGGGAGCTTCAATTTATCCATCCCTAGAGCATGAACATACTCCTGCTACTTTCATTACCTGATTGGCTTTAATTAAAAAATCTGTAACGCCTCCTGTCTTGGAGGGCTTTGGGCTTGGTATCGTGATTCCAGGAGCCCTTGGAAGAGATGGCAGTTGGCTGCAGGAGCAATTCCCATGCTGGGAGTGGGGATGGGCTGCCCCAGTGTGCAACACCCTCGTTCACATTCCTGGGGAGCCACCTGGGAGTCCCTGGATCTTCCACATCTCCTCAGCCTAAAGGAGGAAAGAGAGCCTACTTTTACTCCCTGATGCTTTCTGCTCAGTTACAGCATTTATTCTGAGCCTTCCTGCCCCGAGGCTGTGGAGCCTCTCCAAGTTCACTACCCTCATTACCACAGCATCACAGGAAAAAAAAAAAAAAAAAAAAAANAACAAAAAAAAAAAAAAAAAAAAAAAAAAAAAAAAAAAAAAAAAAAATCTCACTGCCCATGTCTTTTGCCCAAGGTCTGTGACTTCCCTCCATATCTCACAGGTGTAAAACGAGCACCAAGTAGGCACAGGAAATGTTAAAACCTCTTGTCCCCAAAGGCAAACTCTGTAGTGACTAATCCCTGGGAGAATCTGAGAATTTAAAATTGGTGTATTTTCTCCTTTCTCTTATCTCTACTCCCTCTGAGCCATTTGCTGTGTATTTACTGTCCCTTTCCCCCTTTGCCTGTGCCACCTCCCCACTCTGCATAGCCAGTGCCCTCAGCCAGCAGCACTTTATCTGCTTCCAATGTAGCGTGTCCTAGAAAGAATTATAGCATTGCCTTTCTCTCGACAGCCAGTCATCTCTCAGTAACATACAATAAGCTGTACTTGGGCCAAAGGAAATGGGTTTAGCCTGGCGGGTAATTAATTTTCTCAGGGTTCAGTTTCCCACACTGAAATTGGTCTCCGTCTGATCAATTAGAAGAACATTTCACAAACGAAACTGATTATGAATCATGGGTTTCAGCTCAGCTGTGGAAAACCTGATACATGGCTATTGGAGCAAAAAGTAGAGGGAAGCTTCAGCCCATTTATCCCAACTACTGCTCAGGAGTGAAAGCAACACTCAAACACACACCCCACTCACTCCTTGAGGGAGGAAAAGATGCTGGGACTCCACCAGTTCACAGCATAGATCTGAAAATGGTCCTCAGATCAACAGAGTTTATCCACTGGCTGGACACTGTCCTGGGACCTCCCCTTTGAGCACTGGCATGGCTTAACTCTGGCAGATTCTGTTTCTTTTTGATCCCAGACATGCCAATAAAAAATGGAAAACTTTTGGATGAGGAGCATCCCAAGACATCTTTAATTCAGATGTAATGGCTTTGAACAAGAAAAAGAATGATCTCAGACTTATGAGGTCTCTGTATCACAGTGAGCCTCTCCTTCCCATTTTCCTCTGCTGATAATAGTCACAGAAATGATGGCAGTTGAAATTTAACTTTTAAGAGAGTGACATTTCCATTTCAGCCCTGAGCAAGCCTGCAGGATCCAGCTCGCAGTGGGAGCAGTTACCCACTGTCCCACATCAATAAGGAGAACACTCTCCACCCCCTCTGCCCTTCTCTCTGCCCCAGGTGCCCCCCAGCAGCGAGCAGAACCATTTGTTCAGTTTTTCCTGTGTCTTTAAACCATTCCCAACACTTTAAAGGAAATAAATAATGTCAAGTGTTCAAATGAAATTTTGCTGAGAACCCTCTTTTTCCCCTGAAAAAGCCATGACACTAAACTTTCCAGTCATCTCAAGCCTTGAATAGTTTTTCATTTGTGTCAGATTAACCAAGTTAAAATTCCCTCTCACGAACTCGGCATTTAGAGGTATTATGCCAGAAGTAGCTTAATAACTTTCACTTCAAAAATAAAGAAAGGAAAAAAAAAAAGAAGAGGGGAAAGAAAGGCATTTATTGGCATCATGCAGGGTAAACAAAGAAATCAATTTCACAAAGCAGGACCTGCTAAAGGGGATGAGCTGCAGACATAGGGGGGACTGAGGCTGGACTTTGCAGTGAAACAAGGCTGCATATGAAAAATTCATCATTTAATATCCCAGACAGTAATCCTGTTTTTATACACCAAACTGGGTCAAGCCCAGTTAGTGCTTGGGCAGGACACTCTAGAAAAACTACATTAGTAAAAAGAGGTGCCACAGAAAGTGGTTTTCAGAGGGCAAATATGTACCTGGTTCCTCTAGTTAAATATATATATATATGTATGTATGTAAATAATGTGCTACTATTTTATAGCTCCTTTTTCCTCTGTCTCCCTGACACAGACCTCTCATAGATGGAGAACTGCATTTGCAGAATTAGTCTTAATTTGGAGTTGAAATATGTAATGCATTTGCTATCTCATAGACCGACCTTTACTCATGCTGGAGAAGTGAATTTGGAAGGAAGAAAAAGAAGGCTTTTGATGCTTAAAAGCTTCTGCAGGAGGAAACCCTACACACCTGAGGTCACACCTGGGACAGCTTTGTCACCAGCACGGTTTATTCCTAATGAAGAAAGTCTGGTTGTGCCAAGGAAATGGAGGTGTTGACTGTTACTTTTAGTGTAAAATATAATATTTCTGCAAACCCTCAAACTGTGGGGCAAGACCTGGAACATAAAGAAAGACAAACCTGACTATTATCCTGATAGACTCAAGTGCAAAGAAAAGAAAGGCTATTGCTCCTGTGGTAACCCCTGTTAAGAAATGTTTAAAGATGGAATTTTTGAGCTGAACAGTCTCAGCTAAAATAGTATCCTAGCTCCAGGCTCTTTGAGATGTTGCTTTTAAGATGCAATGGAAAACTGATGCCCTGACCTCTTGTGGTCACTAAACACACAGAGCCAGATTTCCCAAGCATATGATTGTTTTCAACAGTCTCCTTCTGAGATTTTTATTTGCTTTACTGAATAATGCTCTCTCCAGTGCTCCCGTCACAATTTCACCAGGGCAGGGACTTAGCATTCCCACCTCTTTTGTAGAAGGTGTGATGTGGTTGGAGGTGTCCACCTGCAGCAAATACCAGAACCCACTGCAATGGGCCACAGACAATGAATCAGTGTTGGAATGTGATCTGCTGTCCTGCAGAGCTGCTTCCAAGCATTCCTGGGGAGCAGTGCTGCCTTTTGGGGCATGTGAAATGGTCCTTGAATGTAATTTGACAATCAGAGTTCAGAAGTAACAACAAGATCTTTCAGAATGGGAGGAGGATGCAGGCTGACTGTAAGGATGTATTTTTGTAATTGCCTCAAATGTTTCAGGATGCATTCAGCAGAGAAACCATTCTTGAAGAGCTGACAAAAGGAGTAGGGTGAAGGATCTTTTGCATGGATGTCAGCAGTCTAAATTATACGAGATTTGAGTTTTCAACATATCTTATGGTTACTGTCTGTGTCTAGTGAGTTTTGCTGTAAAGAAATGATGGGTTTTGAGCCAACCATCTGGCGTGACCACATGGGAAACCAGAATTTGATTCACACCTCTGCAGGCAAGAGTCAGATGCTGGGAACATTGAGGACCTGACTCCAGGGCTTGAAAAACATCATTCTTTTCACTCTGTCTTTGCCCAGTGCTGATGGGGACCTACAGATACAAATACAGCCTGTGAGATGACCATTGAAATTTCAGGAGAGGCTGAAAGCTTTCAGGCTGAATAACTTATGCTGCTTATACTGCTAATTGAAAACAGTCAAAGAGAAAATATAATACATATAATACAAATTAGTTGTTAATGTGTTTGATCTGGTGCCTTTTGGGTTGGCTTCTGGGGTTTTTGTGAAGGAGAAGTTCCTTGTGTGAGATGTGGTTTTCTTCATTCCATAAAAGTGGAGGAACAACTTCCTTGTATGAAGACCCAAGTGGAGGGAAGCAGGATACTTCCCAGGGGGTGATTAATTGGCAATGTTTTTGTGTTGCTTTGGGTGGGGTTTTTTGTTGTTTGTTTGTTTGGTTTTTGTTTGGTTGGTTTTTTGGGGGGTTGTTTTTGTTTTGTTTTGGGGTTTTTTTTTTGGTTTTTTTTTTGTTTGTTTGTTTGTTTGTTTTTGTTTTTGTTTTTTTTTTTTAATCAAAAGCTTGGTATTTACTATGACCATGGTAAAATGGACACAGCCTGAGTTTTGTTCTTCCATAAAGCCTCCTTTCTCGTGGCCAGCACCAGAATCTGTGATTTCTGTCTCATATGCCCTGTGACCTCAGATTCGGAGAGAGGATGGGATAATTCCCAAGGTACTTCAGTAAGATCCTTGTCTGGATGAGACTGCTGAAGGACTCAGTTAATGCTGCTTTGGGTTAAGAGGATAATTGTAAGTGCAAACCCAGTCCAGAAGTTTATAGGCTTCAAGCAGGGCAAATGTGAGGCAGAGAGAGGCTGTCACTGGGTGCAGCCAGTGGACATTTCCCACTGTGTGCCCAAACCCAGAGCCAGTGGCATTCCCCTTCTGGAGGGCTGGCTCAGGGACAGAGTGACAGTGCTGGAGCTCTGTGGTCACAAAGGTCTGTGCTGCTGCTGGGAGGTCACTCCAGGATGAGGTGCAAGCTCTGTAAAATGAGGGGGGAAGAGACCATTTCCTACCATAACACATCATGCACAAACAGTAAACAGATACCCTCGGAATGTTTTTGTCTGAGATGGGGAATAAAGCAAAGATAGTCAGAAAGACAGAAGCAGAAGCCAGTCTGTCCTTTAACAATCTGCACTCAACCATGATCAAAATAGCCACTTGGCAACAATTATCTCAGAGGGAAAGTGGCATGGAGTGCACAAAATAAGTCAAGAGCTGTAACAAAGGCAAAGGCAGCAGAGTCGAGCCAGGATGATGTTTTTGTTCAGTTCTCCTCCTGAAGCCAGTCCAGGTTGGTTTTGCCTCAAGCTGGTCATATTTTGGGAGCTGCTTTAAGACCTGAATGTTTTTAAAATGGCAGAGTGGTGAGGCAGGGGCTTGGTGGCAGCACACAGAGGCTGTCAGAACAGGGCATTAACCAGCATCTCCTTCCCTGCTGCAGACTCGACTCGGGCTGTGTTCCTAGGGAATTCTTCTCAAGGAGGCAAAGTCTGCTCTGTGGCCTAATGGGTTACCGAGGAAGAATTCAAACCTTTTTTATCCTTCTTTCAACAATAATTGAAAGGGGGGAAAAAATGCCTACAGGGACAAGGAGTTTTCCTGCAAATTCTATTTCCGTGAGATATTTCAAGATATCCCTGGCATATTTGACTCCTAATATCAAAGGACTATTTAACTTAAAAGGTGAAACAAGGTATATGGACTGTTCGGTACTGATTAGAAACTCTGAAGGAGCAACTGAGGTAAAGACTAACTCATGGCATGATTTTATATACTGCAGATTCCATGGTGGAGGTGACAGAGAGTAGAGAGTAGAAACACGAAAAACCTCTTTTGTTTGCCACAGCATTAGAGTGATTTGGCATCCTCATCGCCTTGTGACACGAGACAGGAATAAACAGGATGAGGCTGGGATTACAGGCCATTAATGCTCTTTGCATTCCTGGTGAATCCCCACCAGTTTTGTGGCCCTCACACAGCCAGGAATGGCTCCTGACCAGGCCATTGGGGTGATATTTCAAGCAAGGATAGAATAATTTTGAGAATGGTTTATCTCCTTTCCAGCCTGCGGTCAGATAACATCCCTGTGGCAACCATTTCAGTTGTCTATGTGGAAAAGTAATGTGCAGAAAGTAATTTAATGTAATGGATTGTTTAGCTTTCTTTTAATTAAATGTAGCAGCTGGAAACGAGGAGGAGACAGCTCTGTATCACCAAGCAAGTCTCTAATTGCAGGGATCCTCCACAGACCCTACTCAGTGTGCTGCACTTTCAGCCCAAGCTGAAAACCCAACACTATTGAATACCCCCCAAACCTCATTATTTTTCCCCACCTTTCATGAGATATTTCAATAGGTTGACTTGTTTCCTTTTGGCTTTCTTCTCTCTCCCCAAAACTCAAACTGCTGATGATAAACATGTGTCAAAGAAGCTCAACCAGCTCCAGAAATCATCTCCCAGAGGAGCCCAGCAGCTAGACAAGGGGAGACTAGTGCTGCAGTTCCTTGGGAAGCTGTCCTTTTCAAATGACCCACCGAGGAGCTCCGACTGTTTATTCCCACCAAATGATTCCGGCTCTTTGAAGATGACTGAACACGTTGCTGGGCCTTTCAGCTGAGCTCCTTTCAAGTGAGAACAAAAGGCTGCTTGTAAAGTGTATCAATGCAATTGTGACTCCCATGGTCGTTGCAGGCGTGATGTCCTGGGAGCAATAGTGACTTCAAAGCAAGACCATTTAATGGCATCATTTGCTCCACAATTTTGAAATGGATGGCTTTGGGAAGTACATCAGCTGGAAGAACTGGGGGTCTTTTCAGTGTGAAAAGGTCAGTATTCCACTGGTTTACAAGGGTAGGGCAACCAGGGTGTTAAAAATGTTTGTTTTCCCTATGGCCTTTCCAGGGAGAGGCCCAGAGTGACAGCTCAGACAGAAGTACCCACATGGCAGATGGCTAAAGGAAGGCAACATAAACCCACCCCATGCCTTGCTCTACTCATTTCCTTTTTACCACTCACACTGCCTTCTTTCCTCCTCACTTCAGAAGGGGTTTGTGTGTGAACAGAGAGATGGAATAGCTTTGGTGAGGTTTCCCTCAAAAAGCTTGGTACAAGGAGGTCACTGTAGGAAAGGTGTGTTCTCCTGGCTTGCCACTCACCGTGGCTAATTGCCCAGAGCCCAAGGCCGTGGGCAGGAAGCCCAGTAGGTCACATTAGAGGCTTCCTCAGCCTAGGTCAGAGTCTCTGCTCCTGGAGAACAGCTTGCACTCCTCCTCCTGCCTGGATCCCCACGAATTTCCTGCTGGCTGTGCACAAGGCTAAAGACAGGTTTGGAAGCAACATCTGTCCTCCATGGGAAGCTGGGCCAAGACTCTGAGAGTTTGCCAAGCAGCCCTTTGTCTACGGTGTGTAAATCTACACCTCTTGCAAAGGGAGAAGAGCAAGGAGGAAATACCAGTGCCAACTTGCAGATTTGTAAAAGCGGCTTTTAAGCTCTCTAGAGGGGTAACTTGCAACTGCTAAATATACTTCAGGAGAAATACAGCCAGATCATTTCTTTCCTCAGCCTCACTACAACTCTTTATATTTTTCCTCTTGAGAGGGGACAGGAATGCAGCATCGGCAGGGAAAAGGCTGGAAGGAACAGTGGGTTTGGTCTATTTGCTGTTAACTCCACCATGTGCCTAATCAAGGATTTTTCCAGTTCTCCTGTTTCGATCCGTAGGGAAAAAGAATTGAGAGGGAAAGATGTGGAAAAGGAAAAATGAAGGGTTTCTGTGCATGCACAGGAAGATATTTTGACAGAATTGGTGATGGTGACTAAGAAAAGGGGGGAACAGGCAAGTGTTAAATGAGTTTGTGTTCCTGGCTGCTGAGTAGCCCCAGGAGGTTCCCAGCAAGGCTGCCGCTTTTTTATTGGAGTTTTGTGCCGGAGTTATAAACCCTTTAAATGAGCCTAGATCATTAGGGAAGCTTGGCTGATCACTGATGAAAAAATATAACAATTAAAACAAAGGGCTGGAAGTGGGAAGCAGAGGGAGAAGGAGCTGGGGGTGAGCAGTTTTAATACTTAATAACAAATACTAATAATGGTGTTGAGTTGGGGACTAATTAAAAGTTTCTAAAAAGAGAGAGGAAGAGAGTGGGATTAATCTGCAGTGTTTTGTCTGGCAGCTTCTGTGAGTGCCTGAAAAGCCACCCTGGCAAGGAAGATGGAATGGAACACTGGGGGCCAAGCAAAGCCCTGGAGAGAGGTGGATCTGAGCCATGGTGGAGCCCTGCTCCTGCTGCTCTTCTGAGCTCTGTGTTCTGGTGTCTGCCCCGTGTTTCAGCTACCAATGGTCATCTTCCCACATGGAACAAAGAGGCTGGGGAAGAGGAGCAAAGGTAGGAGCTTGAAGGGTGGAGAGAGCAAAACTCTTCTGTGAAGAAGGGACTGCATTGGGCAAAGAGACCTGGCTGGCAGCAGCAGGGATCTGAGAGCTGAGCACGGTGTGACGCCTGTGGCCATGGCAGGAGACAAGGAAACAGGACCCAGGAAGGACCACAGGTGGCAACAACTCAGGCAGCTGCTGCCATGTCGTTTTCCAGGGGTTGGAAGAGCATTCAGAGGAAGAGCTGCTGTACGCTTTCCCTCTTGCTGTGCTGCTCCCAGCTGCTGGCAGGACACAGTGCCAGGTTCCATGGGTTCCTTGGCTGCTCCTCTACCACTCCTTCTACCCGTGCTGTGTCCCAGTGCACTGTGACCCCCACAGAGATAAATGCTCCCAAAAACAACACTCACAGGTCTGCCTCCAGCTGTGCCTCCAGCTGTGTCTCCAGCTGGCATCCTAAGGCCTGGAGGGTGGTCAAGGCTGAAATAACCAAAGCAACAACTACTGCCTTTCCCTCACCACTTCAGCAGCTGCCTGAGGGACAGTTCAGCCTGGAGAAACATCTTTTGTGGATAATTTGAGTTGAACTCTTGCAGGCACCACCACTGCCATTCTCCCATGCTTCATCCTTGTGGATAAAGGACCTGGCTCTGGGGAATTCCAGCCTCAGCATGAACTCCTTTTACTTTCTTGTCTGTGCAGGAGACTCTAAGTTTTAATTATTATTGCTTTCTTGCTGTTCTTTGTCTTAATTAAGTCTGACTTGCTGACTATTTCAAGGGAGATGATGTCTGGGAAATGCCTTCCTGCCTTGAGTTTTGGATTGTGGAAGGAGAGATATGAAGCCCATTGTCACTGTATCTGCCAGGCAGCAGAAATGCAATGTCATAAGGACTGGAGGTGCAGTGGGACTGGGCAAAAGCTCAATTAAAATGGGAAAATCCACCTGGAACGAGCACAGAGAAAGAAAGCCACGGGGATGTGTGCCTGGCAGGTAGAACAGATTTCCCAGAAAATTCCTCTGTATTAGTCTACTGGGATCTCACTTAGAATCACAGAATCATTAAGGTTGTAAAAGACCTGTAAGATCCAACTTTTGGATCCAAATTTACTCCAGTTATTAACATCACTATATCCCAAAGTGCCACATCCACACCCCTTTTAAACTCTTCCAGGGATGGTGATCCCATCACCTCCCTGGGCAGCCTGTTCCAATGCCTGACAATTCTTCCAGGGAATAAATGCTACCTGGTGGCCACCCAGGCCCCCCCCGCCCAGCCTGAGCCGTTCCCTCTCCTCCTGTCCCTGCTCCCTGGAGCACAGCCTGACCTCCCGGCTGTCTCCTCCTGGCAGGAGCTGTGCAGAGCCACAAGGATCCCCTGAGCCTCCTTTTCTCAGGCTGAGCCCCTTCCCAGCTCCCTCAGCTACTCCGGGGGCTCCAGTCCCTTCCCCAGCTCTGTTGCCCATCCCTGGAAACTTTTTTTTTTTTTTTTTTTTTTCCCTGCAGAGCAACACCAGGTAAATTCAGACCCACAATACAAACACCAGCAGCCTCCCCTGATTCCTCAGCCACCCAAAGCCCCCAGCAGCCACAAACAGCTTCCCCATGGCTCCACTGGGCATCATTTCATCCCCACATGAGGAAAGCTGAGGTTCTTGTGGTGGGCTTGTGTGGTTTGGCTTGAGAACTCTGTCCTGGTTCCTGCCCCAGCCCTGGAGCATCCTGCAGGAGCTTTGCTATTCTGCACCAGGGCTCTCTCTGTCTTCTGTAAATACTTCCATTCCAGCTGCCTCTCTCCAGCATGACAGATTTGCTATGAGGAACCTGGCAGCAAAGGTTTTTCCTCCTCTCTCTCTCCTTCTCTGACAAATGTATAAAATGTATTAGCTTTTCATGTTCTAATTTATGATATAATAAACTCCTCTGTGCCCTGGCCTCGTTCAGGGATTGGAAGTGAAGTGTTCCACTTGCCTGCATTGGTGAAATTCTACCGGACTGTTGTGAGTTGGAGAGAGATGGGGAAAGGGCTGGAATTGCAGGGAGGAAAGGGAAAAATGGGATGTAGAGGATTTGAGGCTTCAGGAGCAGAAAGGGGAGGTAGAGATTGTTTGTTTGTTTGTTTGTTTGTTTTTTCTCATTTCACTGGACACTATGTGTTTCCCCATGGGATTTACATGGCTCTGCTCTTGGTGCTTGAGGAGCTTCTCCAAGTGACAGAGCCACGTCCACTTTTGGACCTTCGAGGGAAAAATAACAAAAATGCATAAATAATATACTGCAAGAAGGGAATGAATCTGGTCAGCCTCACTGAGGATGAAAGGAGGGGATGCAGGAGTAGGATGTAGGAAGCAGGAAGAAAAGCTGCAGTAAGGATTGACTTGACAAGACCACTTGGAAAAACAAAAGGAAAGAGGCCCAGCATCCATCCAGTGCTGGTGTCTGGGCACACACTTGCAGCACCTTGGATAGCTGCACCACAGAAACAAGAGCTCCAAGTCAGATCTGCTGATTCTGTCACCACAAATCTGCTTTTCTTCCCAAGCTTTTCCTCTCTTCCATTCACAACTCAGTCTAAAGGGACCTTCTGACAAGGCACCTTTATCCATCAGACTGCCAAGAACTTAAAAACATCTCATTTGTCCACTTAATGAAACGGGCACTGCTGGCTTGGTTGTTTTGTTTTTCTTTGCTCTGAATAAATGATTGCCCCCCATGTGTAATTTTTTTCTCAAGTAAACAGATTTGGTTCTGATATTTTATTATTACTGCTAGGGAGAGAAGGTGGTCTTTTCAGAGGTGATGGATATACACCAATGATGTGCAGGTAGCTTTACACCACAGGAGGCTGCTCTATGATGGACACCCAGAGAGGATGAGAGATCACATAAAAATGGAGGGAAAATGAAGTCTTCACAGGAAAGAAAACAACATCAGCAAACCAATATGGGAGAAAAATAAAAAGACTGAAGTGGGCAGACAATAAAAATGAGGAACGATGGTCTGCAAGGGTCCATCCTTATCTTGATCAATTCCACATCTACTCAAATCAAGGGATTGGACTAATCCAAATTCACAGATCAAACATTTTAAGTCTTAAAGCTAAGAGTAAGACCCTTCTGATTACTTGTAAAATTTGATTGATCTTTGCTGATGTCAGTTCATTGACAGGTTTGTGGCTCTTCAGCACTGAGCTGGGGGTTCAAAGCTGAGTACACCTTTCCAGCTGCTGGCTTCTCCCCTCAAGGCAAAGCACAAGGCAAAGCCAGTGCCTGGAATTACAGGAGCAGCCTGTGCAAGCACCTCTGACATCCCTGACCTTCTGGAAAATCCAGCTTGTGCCAGGGGCCTGTCTCATGCCAAGCCCAGTGCTGTTACTGTGGTGCAAAGTTTAGGATAGTCAAAGTTGCCCCCTTCACCTGCAGGGATAACCACATCCCTGCTCCCTCTCCTTCCCCAGAGGACATAGAATTTCCTAACACTGCTCAGGAACTTAACAAAATGCCTTGCTCTTTTTTTGGGTTTTTTTTTGGTTATACAAACAGAAAGGTGGCAGATCTATCACCACCAGACCTGCAGGGAGGAGCCCATCCATCAGTCCCCAGGGACAGGTTTGCTGTAGGATTAGCTCAGGTGAAGGACACACAAAGGTGTCTGAATGATACGGGATGGATTTGCTGAAGGATTTGCTCAGGCAAGTGATACAGATTCAGATGTTTGGGGTCCTATTGATGGATTTGTTGTAGGATCTGCCAGAAAATAAATCCATGCCATTTATGCCAAAGGCCTCAGGTACAACAGCCTTGTAGGTTTTTATTGGGCAGTTCAAAAGTGCAAAACTATATAGACTATTTAAAAAACCATGTAAAACTATAAATAAATACTTGAGAACAATTAGGGCTGTAGGATTTTTCCAGAAGAGAAACGATCTCACAGGACAACCCCTGTAAGTGCATTCTGCATTACCCCAGCAAATGTTGACAAACCAAGATGACTTGTTGCTTATGAAATTTCTTGTGATCATCAAACCAGCTGAAAGTCTGGCTTGAGTAATTAAAATGCTAATTGGAAATTCACCATTCATCAGAGGAAATAGCAATGAGTTCCTTTCTTTTTCTTCCTTTTTTTTTTCCTCCAGCATTTTCTCTCTAGTGGTGGCAGATGTTGGGGTTGTGAATTCATTGTCTGTCAGAGACACAGCAAAATTCTCTTTCCAAACTAGTTTTCTGTATTTTTGTTGATTGTCTGCTTAAATTAACCTTCTCTAATGAGATGAAGATAGGCAGGGTATGCCTGTAATTTACGGGCTGTGAAATTAGTGAGTACAGATATAATGCATCCTGATGGGTGACAGGGCCTGAAGAGCTCCAAGAGTGCCCACGCAGAGGAGAGGATGGCAATGTACCTTTAATGCAGTTCCCAGTGGTGTGGAGGACTTTCCAGGCTGGCTGCTGGCACACAAACACTCAGGACCATTAGGCACAATGGCTGCTGCCTGCCCTCTCCTCTCAGAAGGCCTTTACACCAGGAAAAAGTGAGTATAATGTGGATGTAAAGTGCTGCCACGTGTTTTTAATTTGGATTTAAACTGTAAACTCTCCCCTGGCAGGGTGGGCAGGCCCTGGCAAAGGGTGCCCAGAGCAGCTGTGGCTTCCCCTGAATCCCTGGCAGTGCCCAGACCAGGATGGACACTGGGACTGGAGCAGCCTGGGACAGTGTATGGAGGGGCTTGGCAGCTGCTCTGCAAGTCAGATGGAGTTAATAGAAGAAACAGTACTTGATAAATTCAGGGTATACCCGTAGCAAAGAAGAAGATAAGGTTGTTAGCATAGAAACTAATTAGAAAAGATACATGAAGAGTTCTTGTGGTTAGACTACGTGCAAAAGTAAAAGTGTATATGTGTCTTACTGATTTAGGGCAAAACTTTTGCCAAGTATATTGATGCTAATTGCTTTGCACCAATGAATACAATAAGTTATTGTGATGTAGTTAATGACTAACGATCACACTTTGTTGGGGATATAAAAATTGCAGAACACACATAAAGAAAACGCCATTGTTACTGTGTTCAAGTGTGTGAGTGTGTCACAGCCTGACCCAACAGCGACAGTAGTGGAAGAGTGTGTGGCTGAAATCCCCAAGGAAAAGTGGATGTCTTCCCCTGAAGGGCTCAAGCCCCAGAACAGGACACACCTTCCTCATGGCCCACCATGTCCCACCCTGCCAAAGCTCCCACTCAGAATATTTGTATCAGAAAGTCAGACGTCAATATTTCCACTTGATAAGAAGGGGGACTTTGAGTGGAAGTTTTGAGTTATTTCTCAGGCATGGATCAATGTGCAAAAAAACCAAGCAAAGCCTTCTCTTGAGGAGTCACATCGAGACATCCACTGGCACAAACAGACACAGGCCGGGGGGAGCACAAGGTGTCCACATCTGTGTTCGTTCTGCAGACTGAGGAAGGGAGATCAGGGAACTGCAGGGCTGCCAGCCTCCAATGTTTTAGGGCTAATTTATGGTAATCAATGTCTGAAACACTCTCAGCCCTCAAGATGTTAGTACACACCTCGGCTTTCATCAAAAAAAAAGAAAAAAAAAATCATTTTTTGTTTTCATGCTGAGCAGATAATCTGGATATTGTCTGACAGATTCAATTTAAAGTCCATAACAGAAAGACAAATAAAAAACCTCCTTCCCTGCTACCCCTGACAATTTTTTCCCTGTGTTTGGAATATTGTGATAATGGATTTGTGCCTGTAGGACCCACTGGGGTTTGAGAGACCCTGGGTTTGTGTATATGCCAAAGATGTTGCATAGAATGGTGAGAGTCTCAAAGAAAATGAAGAGTGCTGAGGTTCTTTCTAACAATATCCGTTGCTTTAATAGAAGATATTATCACTGTGTGTGAATCTTGTCACACATTAGGCCTTAAATCAGATGAATTTACAGCCCTGTATTTTAAAACGGTAGAAGACATGAATTTGAGTTTGAATTTTTTCAGTGTGTTTGTTTGTTTTGGTTTGGTTTGGTTTTGGTTTTGGTTTTTTGGTTTTTCACATTTTTAACAGTTATTACAAGAGGAAAAAAATCCTTTTACTTGGATTCAAACTCTGGATCAAATGGCAAAGTTATATCCTGAAATTTGTGGAGATTCACATCATTCATATCTGTGCCTGTATTTATTAGGTGAAATGAAACAAAACATCAAAAAGCTGAACAAACAAATGCACAAACAAAAGTGAAGCCAGATCCCCAAGCCCGCTGCTGAATCCAGAATGAGAGCAGATCTAGGCTGAAAATTCTAGTCCACCCTCTCATTCCCCCTAATTGTCATTTTTTTGTTTTGTTTATGTTTCTAACATATGCCAATTATTTGTGTTTTTATAAACACAGCCCTTGCCCAGAGGTGAACAAGAAAGAAGAAAGCCAAGGAAAGGATGGCTTTGCATTCCAATTTCCCTGGCAGCAAAGGCGTGTTAAGAGCATCCTATCCTTCTCCAGGCAGTCGTTCCCTTTTCCCACACTGCTCCTCCTGCAGATGTGTCACTGCAGTTCTGTGGAGGGGCTCAAGTGAATCAGTTTATAAAGATTTCCTTTCCGTGTGGTCCAGTGCCAGCCCAGCCCTCAGGGCAGTTCCCTCCGTGGGTCTGGAGTAGGAAATGCAGCTGCAATGCAGGGAAGCACAGCCAGGGTGGGAAATTCTAATAAAGTGGTTTTGTCCCTGAGAAATGTCCCCTGTGGTGGGGTGGGAGAACTGGTCCAGAAGGAATATAGTTCACTTATAGAGAATTGTGAATAAAAGAAAGGAAATCTACAAATGTTCAGCTATGATTTGATTTTTTTTTCCCCCTGATTTTTAACTAATATAGGAGTTAATGAAGTTGCTTATGCTTTTATTCTGAGGGGGAGGAAAGGAGTCAGCTTTCCTTCAAAGCCTGTAGCAGAAATCTTGAAGAAGGAGGCAGAAGACTGATACCACTGCTAAATAATCATATTGCTCATGTGGCGTAAACTGGTTTAGTGCTGACAGTATCACAGTAATTGGCATGAGATGTGAATCAGTTTGCTTTCAACCCAAGAATGGTATCAGGGAAAATGTTCTAGTAGGAGGTGAACATCAAAGAGGGAAAGGGAAATCAGAGGAAGGTGCAAAATAGAGTTACTTTACCCTTAATATCAGTGTTCATGTCCTACAAAATTACTACAAGAAACAGCATGACATGGAGCTGCTGGAAAAGGTGTGCATGTCCCAGGGAAAATACCCAGACAGAAACTCGAGGTTTTACAAAGCTGCACTCTGGTTAAGGCAACACTAGAAACATTTCTGTGGAGTTTTCTTTGGTCCTTTCTGATAATTTTGGCATTTTAGCTTAGTTTTAATTATTTGGAATGTGATAAGACAATTTGTTTCCATTGGGGGAAAAAAAAACAAACCAACAAACAAATGAAACAAACAAAAAAAAAAACCCAAACCAAAAAAA
>VWZN01018866.1:1151414-1174970 GCA_013396955.1 Regulus satrapa | reverse complement strand
AAAAAAAAAGAAAATAAAAGAGTGGAATTATTTTGAAAAAAAAAATACTTATGAAGGTCAATGCAAAATTGAAGAGGAAAGGAAAAACAAACTTGTAAGAAATTCTGTAAATATTTTAAGGCTAATAGCAACAGCAAAAGTGAAAGTCTTATCTATCGAACACAATCCAAAAAAAGGGGTTAGTAAGGGAGTGTGGGAACAAACTTGTGAACAAAATGTTCAAAGTATATATAAAATATTAGAGAGGAGTGTGGAAAAAAAACAATATAAGGACCAGACAGGGGCTGTGGGATAGCTCTCAGTGATGCCAAAAGCAGTGGAGCAAATGGAAATGCAACCCCCAGGCTGTGGAGGGGGAAGGACACCCAGATAATAATGCCTGTAAACCCTCGAGTGAAACAAGAAAGGCAACAGCTGGAGATAAAACTACTCCTGGAAAAATCTATGTCAAACATAGAACAAGGTGGCAATTGGTGTGTGAGGAGAGAAATCCAACCACAGCCTCAACCACTCATAAAAGGGGCAGAGAAATCCTGGAGTGAAAACCAAAATCACACAATGGTAAAGCTGCAAACTCACAGCAATAACCAGAGGGTGTTTGCAAACAGCCTTTGGGAGCAAATTAACGGGACCTGCAAGGTTACAATCAAACCAGGCCTTTGGGGAAAGTCCAGACATTTAGGGAGGCAAATATGGAGCTGAAAGCTTGAGCAAAGGTGGTGAAATTGTTTTAGCCCATCAGAAACATTTCAGGCAGATGTGGGAAACACAAGTGAGAGAATTTATTTGAGGAATGATGGTGATCCATGGTTAAAATGGAGAAGGAGCAGAATCCCCTTCAGTCCCCCAAAACCAGGCAGTTTGCTGCAGCCATATCTGGCTAAAGGAGAGGTCATGGATTTGGGAATTCTGGCATCAGAAACAATCCTAGAAACAGAAACTGTTCTCTGCATAAATGTTCTGATGGGGAAAGGAGCTGTCCTCATCCTCTGAGCTGAGCCTGAGTGGTTCAGACAAACAGAAGAGGCCCAAGGAGAGCCTGAAGGTCTGTCCTGGTGGGAAGCCTCTGTGTCCAGCAGGACGGTGTTTTTCCTGGGTCTCTGCTCAGAAAATGGCACACTGCCATTTCTCAGCTGTCACTCTAGGACAGGGAGGGCAGTGACTGCCCTCAGCCTCGGCAAAACCACTGGGTTAGGGTGAAATGGGTTCCTCAGGTGAGAGCTGCAGCGGCTGGGAGGGAACCCTCTGCTCCTGCCTCTGCTGGCCTGGAGCACAACCTCCTGGGACACTCCAGCTTGGGCTCAGCAGCTCCTTCAAAACGCCTGGCATTAGCCAAGCAGGGGTGCCAGGCTGAGCAACACAGGATTAACTCCTGGGGAATTCAGTGATCCTTAGTCTGCCAACGGGGAGTCAGTAACAGGAATATTATTTGCCCCAGGTGGCAGAGTGAGTTAGTAGCAAAGGCTAAAGGAGGCAGTCCTGGGTCTTGACCTTACCCAGCCACCTGCTGGAACTTTTCTGCCTTAAACCTCTTATCCCGAAGGATTTTGATTTCCAGCCTCATGTTCCAGGTGGAGCTAGTTTAGGAGTATTGGTTAGGAGAAGTTTTAAAAGAAGCTCTGTAGCCCTCCTAAGAGGGATGAGGCTGTTTCTGTTGGTCCGCTCTGATTTTTACCAGGACTGGGGCTATTTGGGCTTTCCAGGCTGGAGTACACAGTAGGCGAGTAATGTACATAAAGATTTAAAAGCATGGAAGTGCTAGTTCAGGTATTGCTGCCAGGATGTTGGGGAGGCTTTAAAATGAAGCATAGTGAAATAAGAAGGTGAGATATGGTAACTTCTTTGTGCTCTCTTTTCCTATCCCGAGGCTTCCCACTAAGTGATGACTTTGTATAATTAAAATGAACAAAGTAAGTGGCAGCAATCCATCTTCACAATCACAGCATTTTCTCCTTTCCTTTGTTGAAGTGCTTTGTTCATCTCAAATTGGTTAAAAAAAAAAAAAAAAAAAGGAAAAAAAATAAATAATAAAAAATACAGAAATAGAAGTTGAATGGGTGCCTGCAGGGGCTGTATTTTTAGCAGCTCATCAGTTTGCAGAGAAGCTCAGAGGTTGCAGATTCTAATTGCCAACCTGGAATGTGGAAAGCGGGAAAGCAGGACAACTGAAGGAGTGTTTGTGTTGTGGAGAGACTGATGATTTCAAAGCAGGGAAGGAAGAGATAATTGGCACCTTTGCTTCGTACAAAATGTGGTGGGACACCGTGTGGTGAGGCCATCTGGCCAGAGTTTGGGGCACGAGAGGCTGGTGAAAGGCTCTTGTGGAATCCAACTGCAGGAGGGATTTTGCCTTTTCCCTGGCTGGAGCTGTGAATGTTTGTGCGGCCACTCTGGGGAGGCTGGGTTGGGATATTTGCAGATGGAGCGTGTCAGATCCAACTGAGATGCTGGCTGGGAGGAGGAAGTGAGCAAGTAGAAAACAACAGAACAGATCTCTGACAAGAAGGTAGAACAGAGGGTGATCCCTGAGCACAGGTCCGGGAGCCAGGGCTCTCAAGAGGGCGAAGTGTGAGCTGCTGTAGCCTTAAAGCATTAAGGAGATTCAGGTCAGCCCTGGACTTACACCCAGCAGTGTTCATCTACAGAAGACTGCTGTGAGAGGAGCTGCTTGGCTTGCTCTCTTGGTGCCCCTTGCAGCAGAGCCACAGTTCCCCTGTGGTTCCCAGAATCCTGCCCGGCGCAGAGGAGGAGGTGCTCCGTGGATCCTTGCTGACACACACCTGGTAGCTGTTCCCCCCCGTTCTTCTGCACACCCCCAAAATTGGCTGTCATGATTTGCAGCTCTGGGTCCTGAAATGGATGTCCTGGAAGTGCTGAGTGTACTGACAGCTCAGCTGATGGCTGTGGGATGCAGGAGCTCATGGCTTGGAGTACGGGAGAAGGCTGCCTTGTGTTTGCGTGGTGGAGGAGCTTGGCAGGTTTTTGGCTTGCTTTCCCGATAGACTATTTTCATCTCCCCTGTCCTACTTCCTTCCACACAGGCCTCATTTCCCCCCAGGGACTATAACTAAACTCTTGTCTGCAATTCCAATTGGTTCATCAGCTCTTTGGAGCATTTCCAGGCACACAGCAGAAGAGGATCACATGGGTAGCCCATCTGATGCCATGCACATAAAAAACGAGCTGTGTACAGACTGGACTGTGCTAAACTTGCTTACAGACGGGACTTGCTATGGCTACGGATTTCCTGTCAGGACTTTGCCACCTACTTTGTCACAGGCAGATAAATAACACTAAAAAAACGCACCTCCCTCTGCAGGGAAGACCCAATCCTAACACAAACAAAGCCAGAAATGTCTGGCTGAAAGGGCATGATGGCTAAATGCTAATTTGCTGAGGTAATGGGTTAGGGGCAGAGAAGTAGGACAGATAAATCAAAAAACATGGGCAAAACCATATGTAAGCAGTGCTGCAAGAACAGGACTTGAGGGGGAAATGGAGACAAGCATGGCCATGGCTGATTGCAAATCACATCTGATGTGCAGAACGCTGAGTGGAGCTGGTAAGGTCATCCTTCCATATGCATGAGCTTGCTCATCTCCTTGCTGGTTACCCCCCAAACTCGATGCTCCAGATCTGTCTTTCCCTGACCCTTGGACTGCAGTATGAAACGAGGATCTTGAAGGAGCTTGCAGAGCTCAGCGGTGTGGAGGACACACTTGATCCCTGCCAGGGGGCAATGCAGCCCCTCCAGCCCATGCTCAGCACCCTTTTTCCCCCAGCAATGCTCTGGGAGCACAACCTTGACACTGGCCTTTGGGATGCTCCCGACAGGGATTAGTCACGCTGCCGTGGCTCGGCTGCCTGCAGGGCTGTCACTTTGTTCTTCTTCAAGGAAGAGCCAGTGGGCTGAGGAGGCTCCAGTTCCATCTGCCAGCCAAAGCCGTAGCAGGGAAAGAGCAGCAGCAAAGGGGGAAGTGCTGGAAGGGAGGAGCAGTGGATTCCCTGGATAATTAGGATGGCTGCATCATCACTTATGCAAATAGGGGGAAGAAGGAGGCTTTTTGCAGCAGGCTGAGTGGAGGAGAGAACAGAAAGATGGAGCTGTTCTCCATGAAAGAAAATACCTGGCCGAAACAAAGAATGTATGGTCACTTAGAGACTTTTCTCCTGTCCGGAAAAGGCAAAATCAGGAGCCCTACAGGACAAACAGTCCCTTAGTGGAGCTTGGCTGCTCTCCTGCGTTGCACACTTGTGCAAAATAACTCAAGAAGCCTTGGGCAAAAACCAAATTTTATGTCTGGTTATTTCTCAATCCCTCCCATCCCTCCCCATGTCACAGGGTGTGTCTCTCTCCCAGCTCATGTCCATCCCTCAACATCCCCATTTGCTCAGAGGGCTCTGGTTTGGTGGGAATGCAGGGAGTGGAGCTGGGTACAGCTGAGCCCTGCTGGAATTCACAGCCTGAGCTGTCCCCAGGCTGCAGAGCAGTTTATCTTCCCCTTATCTGCTCATGCCTGGAGGAGGTAGCTCTGTCACCCTCAGTGGAAAGAGGATTGAACAACATTGCCATCCTGTACCACCAACATCTTCCCATGTCTGACACCAGCACAGATGTCTTTGCATTCGCTGTTTTCCACTTGTGCTTGTTCAGCTTGGCAGGACAGCTGCCTTCGTGCTGCAGAGCAGGAATTCAGAGGAAAGCTGCTCCTCAGCCCAGCTGTGGCTGCCCTCTCCCTCTCCCTCCACACTGCTGGGCTGCCAGGCAATGTGGGAGTAGGCTTTTTCAAACTGGAAATGTGTGATTCATTGCTTCCTCACCAGGAATGGGACAGACCTTGAAAAAGCCTGTGGGGACTCTTGGGGGTGTCCTGAGCAGAGCCAGGAGTTGGAGTTGATGGTCTTTGTGGGTCCCTTCCATCAGAGGGTGTTCTATGATAAGCCAGTGATAGGAGAGCAGCAGCAGATTGGCACCTCCTGCCCGTCTCTCCACTGCTTAGTGCATGCAGTCTTGTGCAGAGTGGTCCTGCAAAGGAGTTTTAATACCAGAGAGACAATGGGGGGATCCTGATAATGCCTCATCCTTGCACATCCTAGGCTTACAGCAGTAGCTTGTCTCATCTTACACACTGATGTCCAAGTCTGGACTGTCAGCAGTGTTTTGACAGGCAGGACCCAAGCTGTTCTGTTTCCAAAATGCAATAAGCCTCAAAATAGCACAACCCTGGCTGCCTTGGGAGTGTTGTCTCTGTATGAGTGCAGGGTATGGTGGTAGGGCTGGACCTCAGCAGGAGGATCCATGGCTTTGACTGCTTCCAGAGGAGATGGAGACACCTTCGTGAGGCTCCAGAGCTCTTCCCTGAGCCTGTGTGAACTGCAGGGGTGATGGGAAGCTTTGGATTTCAGATGATGCTCAAGGCAGCACTGGGGGCATCTCCAATCAATCCAGAAAGTTCCTTTATTTAGGATATACCTTGGCTGTATCCTAATAGAATCACTCAACTTCTCTCTGCTTTAGAAGAGCAGGAAATTCTCCCAGCTCTGCTTTATTGTCAGTGGAACAGCCTAATCAAAAAACATTGTCTTATTTGCAGGCTTGACAGGTTTTAATGCAGGGCAAAGCTAAACAAACAAAAGTGGAAGAGGAAGGCATGGCAAAATCAGCACTGCCAACTAACAGGAGATCTCGTCAGGACTCATACATCTCCAGCAATTTCTCAATCTCAGTGGAGCCCTGCCTGCTGAATGAGGAATATCTCCTCATCCCAGACCAATTAAGCCATACCAAGTCACTTATTTTTTTATTTAATTTTTTTATTCCCCCTCCAACACAGATAGGCACATACATTAATGATCTCTCAGCCCTCCTTCTTTTGTTGCTGGCAAAGAAAGATCAGTTGTCCTCTTGCTGTTCCCAAAACTGGAGTCTGATTGGACTGACATGAGGAAAACCCTGGGTAATGCTGCACCCATAGCTAATCTTCACATGCCACCAAATGGCCCAGCTGAACCAGGAATCCTGGCACTGCAGCAGCCTGAGCTACTCTCCTTCTCAGCACAAAGGGAAATTTATGGTTCAATTTATGGTGCAATTTATGGTTCCTCTACTCCAGGCTGATTGTACTTGGACAGTGTCAGCCAGTGGCTGCTGTAGGCTTATTCCAGTCTTGGGCAAATTCAAGTGTGAGTTGGAACATGCGTCTGAGCAGGAAAATAGTTCCTCTGGCAACACTCCTGGAGACACCAAAACTTAATGTTTCTCCTTTAGTGCTTAATGCTTCTCCTTTAGTGTGGTGTAACAAAGGAACATAAAGGCTGGATGGATTCTGCTCACACCAGAGACTTTTCCTACAAATGAGGAATTTGTGGAAGGGCTGTGGCTGTAGCAAATCAATGTTTGTGTGCTGCTCCCTGCCCTCCATCCCAGCAACAGGAGAATCCCACAAGAGCACTCTGCTTCCTGATGAGAGCAGCTTTTTGGGGAAGGCAAAGCTGATGGCTGCTTTGACTTCCATGACTTGGGAAGGGCCGTTACCTGAAAACACCGAGGAAAAGGTGCATTTATGTAAACATTAAAAAGTGAAGTCTGTGGAGTCCAGGGCAATCTGTCTTTTAAATCTGGCTTTTATAGCGTTATTATGTGAGACAGCCTCGTAAAAAGCTCTCTGTAGGTGCCATTACCTCGCGTTGTGGCTTCGGCGGGCGAGCTGGAGAAGCTGTGAGTTTGTGCAACAGCACACGTTGGAGTGAGTTATGGGGTGTCAGGGGCCCCGTGTTAACGATCCCACAACCCATTCAGCTCCTTTTAGGTTAATCAACTCAGCGTTTGTGTCAGGTGTAATGTCTAATTAAAATGATGGAAGAGGTGCGAATGCCTCCTGGCAGAGGAGGGAAATGGCACAAAGAGGCAGCGTCAGTGCCATATTGGTTTGGAAAAATCAATGAGAGGAGCTCATTTTATCCCCGTGTATCTCTGTGTTTGCCATTCTGGGGCCCGTCTGGAAAAGAGCCAGCTGGCTGCCCGGGAGCCTGGAAATGGTGGGGTTTGGAAACACTTGGAGACAGCACTGGTGGGAAAAGGAGAGGGAAGGGGCATCGGTCAGGGATGGGAGACTGGGTCAGTGTCCTCACATCTGACAGGAGGAGAGGGAACGGCCTCAAGCTGTGCCAGGGAAGGCTCAGGTTGGACGCCAGGAGGAATTTCTTCACTGAAAGGGTGTTCAGGCACTGGAAGGGGCTGCCCAGGGAGGTTTGGAGTTCCCATCCCTAGAGATGTCCAAGGAAGGCCTGGATGTGGCACTCAGTGCCCTGGGCTGAGGACAGGGGTCACACTCAGAGATCCTGGAGGCTGATGCCAACCTCAATGATTCTCTGAGGGTAGTCTGGACCATGGGACACTCTGTGGAGATCCACTGATGGAGAAGGAAAGGATGGGCAAGCAAAAAGAGGAAGGAAAGGATAGGAATTCAGAGGGTAGAAAACCAAGGGTGTCTAGGCTGGAAAAAGCTCTTCTGAAGGAGACAGGTGGAACACCCAACTGGATGGAATGAGGGAAGGAAAAAACAATCTTGGGTATTTCTGCATTTCGACAAATTCCAGATGGGTTATTTACTCTTAAACTGTCCCTTAAACTTCCTGTCTGTGATGAGAAGCTAAAAAATGGATAAACTAAGATGTCTGAAAGCAATTTTCAATCTGTCAATATTTCTGTTGAGGAAAGGCAACTTCCAGACAAACTGAGATGCTGAATAGGGATTTGTGAGCTTTTTATTTTCCCTCCTATATTTTCAAACCCCAGTGGTTTGAAAACTTGAGGATCAGAGAGAATGACATGAATGCTGTCTTTAGATTTATTCTCTTAAGGAGTAACTCTATAGGGCATTGTAAAAAATAGTTTAAATTTCCCTGGAAATAATTTTTAAAGTGCTGCAGCCATTTTTCAGGATGTAACAAGTCTTCCATTACTAGTTGTGCAGCCAGCTGGACAGACATCCATCCAAAGAGCTCTATAAAATGTGTGAAAGCTGGGGCTAAATCAATAACTTTCCATCCATGCAGTTACACTTCTCTGCAAATATAAACATTTGCTCATTATCACCACACACAGTTTCATCTCCACTGAATTTTTAATGAAAAGGAATGATAATTTATTCACTAGCATTTTTTTTAAAGGAAAATGATATCTTTGCTTAATGATTTTACTCCTTCTGGTTTTGTTAGAAGCTTCATGCTTTCTCTCCGCCTGTGTTGGTTTTCAGGTGCACTGAAAATACCCGCAGTGAAATATTCACCTGATAAAGCACCTGATTGAAGAAGCACGGCCAATCCCAGAGCAGTAAAGAAAGATAAACTCTTCTAGGAGGAAATTTAGGCCCTGTGGGGGCTGAGCTTCCCTCTAGACAGGCTACTCTCCCCATTTTCAATGCATTCAGCTACTGCACTCTCAGGTTTCTTGTTTTCCAGAGCTGGGATCAGTAAAGGCCTGGAGGATATCTAAGAAGCATCACTCAGCTGATACGTAGAACAGTTCTCACCTTGCTTTTCAATGTCCCACACTAAGAGTACAGCTTTCCTCCTCCTTTCCCTACCCCAAGAAAAAGGCCTGTGATGTTGCTGGATGACACATATTGACGTGCTCTGGAATCTCAGAAAAAGGGCAGGAAGATTCTGGGATTACACTGATTTAGGACCTTTAAGTACACTGTGCAATGACAGCATCTCAACCTGAAAGCTCTTTAAGGAGAAATTAATTTATGCCTGACAGTGATTAAAGGAGAGAGGAGATGGAAATTAGCAAATCCATCTCTATTGCTGAGATCCCATTATGATTATAAGGAGAGGGGAAAATCAGCATTATGGGTGTCAGCTGCAATCTGGTGCATTCATTTAACAGCCCATCCTACCTGGGAATTGTCCTTGAATGGATGGATATACCTGTCACACTGGCTTGGCCTGAGATGAATCAATTGTCTCCATGGTGGAGCAGAGATGGAAACCACTTGGCAGGATAATAACTCCCATTTGGGGTTTAATGCAAGCACCTGAAGCAAGGCCCATCAAATAAAACCTGCTGGGAAAGCTTGTGGATCCTGTGGACCTCTTGCACAAAGATGTCAGAAATGATGTGGTCACAGAAACGGAGCTGCTTCCTCATGGCCAGGCAAGATGGCCAAGGGGCCATCTGGATACTGAAATATGATCCAGACATTAAATGAAACTGCCCTTCCTTTGACAGGCAGAGTAACACATTTCTCTTATATTCCAAGATGGATTGCAGCAGTTGGGATGCAAGTTGGCAAGCAGCAAGTGAATTTGCCTACAAACAAAAGTTGGATAAAATTTCTAATGCTTAAAGCTTTCAACCCAGTTTGGAGTGTGAATGTTTCATCAAAGAAATCTCTGGAACACTGGGGAAGAAAAAAAGAAAAAGATATTGCTCAATGATAGGAAAATTCTCCTACTGTAGATATGGCAATGTTTGCACAAAAGTGAGGTTTTTTTTTTTTTCCCCAAGGTGGTGGTATCCAGAACCATCTTGGTTGAAATAGTTTGAAATTGCTTTGAAAGTGTCTTGAATCTTCTCTGCTGTTTTTAAAAACAAGAAATCATTTTAATTTATTTCTTTTTGGTGGGAATTAAACTGGATTTTGGACACTAAACAGATATTGCAAAGCTTTAGGCAAAGAGAGAATGTGAAATACAAAAGAAGTAGATATTTTATGTAGTTGGAGGTTTGTCTGATGCTGTGTTGAATAGGAGGGTGGCTCATTCCTGCCACTATTGATCCATCCCACACCTGCTGGTTTCACAGCTCTTTTCATTGCAAAACTTACTTGGGCTGTGAAAGCACCAGGATGTGCAAGGAGAAATTTTTTGGGAGGGGCTACAGGACCCCTTGCTCAGCATCTGCTTGCACTGGTTTGTGGTCACTGTTGCTGCTGCTTGTTTGTACTTTGTGGGCTCTGATTCCAGCTGGGAACTGGAATCTTGTTAGAAAGAGCTGGTTAATAAAGTAACAAAGGTCTCTGACCTCTCAGCAGTTTCACACACCTGTAAATATTCCTCCCAGCTCCAGAAGGACCAAGGAATCAATACTTAATGTGCTGTAATATACTTCAGTGGCTATAATACACCCAATATTCAAAGGACAATCCCTCACTCAGGTGTCAAAATGCCTGGTTAAAGCATTTTCTTCCATCCACTTTTAAGATCCACATTTTGGAAAGATGCCTCAGCACATCTCCAACAATGATTTATCCTCCTGCTCTATTCAAGGAAATAAAGTGACTTCAGCCTCCTTGTTTAACAAAATAAAATAAAATCAGACGCAAATCCAACCTGGCAGGATAAAAAAAATGTATGTACATATAAAGAGAGAAGTTCTGCTTTAGAGGAAGAATATGAAATTATATTGGAAATTAAATTACAAGAACTGGGAATAATATGAACTGAAAAAAAGATTAGATCCATGGCTAAGTTTCAATCATTGGCTTTCCTGGATTTTACTGGGCCCAAGAGTCTGGCTCAGCTGCCCTCAGACAGACACAAGGGTCTGGTTAATTCATCTCTTCCTTCTTCTGTAATAAATACGACTGACAAAGAGGAGCAGAAAAACAGGAGGAGGAGAAACCTTCAAACTGCAGCCTGGTAGAGCTCGAGGGCAATTACACCATTGATGGCAGGGATGTGAGGGGGCTGGCCTGGAGACACCCTCAGAAGCTGGGCTGTGGGGAAGGGGATGCTGAAACACTCTGGGCTAGGTGGGAGGAAAGGGAGAAAGGGAGTATTAACTATCTAGACAAGGTAATTAGTATAGAATTGAGAGGGAAGGGGCTGAGCAAATGAGCAGTCTGTGGAGGAAGATGAACCAGCTGCAGTTAGAGAGGAGGGGGCAGTTGAACAGGCAGGTACTAAACCTAATCTAGGCAAGGGCCAGGGTGAGGCTTCTGCAGCCTTCTGCTCCCTGCTCTGCTGGGTGGGGAGGGGACAGGGGACACCTGGCAGGCTGCTGTGGAGAAATGACAGCATCATTTTTATGTCTTATTTCTCTTAGATGCATCTTTGATTCAGTTGTACTTAAATTTTCCTACAAAGAGAAATGAATGCTTGATTTGGGATTCTAAATAGAAATATCTGCTTTTCAAAGATGCTGAGCACTTCAGCAGAGATCTGCAGAGCTTTGAGCACCTACTCTGTTCTAGAAAGCAGCCAAACCCTTTCCTAGGGGAGCTGTCTGAAGAAAAAAAGGTGAAAATGAATATACAGCATTTGGATGAATTCCCTGGGATGTGTTCATCTCCTAGAAAGAGATGTGAGGGACAGGCCACCTTCTGGTGCTGGCTTCAGGTCATTGCCAGGGTTTATCTGAAGGTAAAAAAGTCATTGTAAAGATGAGGGCATGCTGTAATGGTGACTCTGTTTAGGTTTTCTTCTAGTGAGGAAGAAAATTGACTTTATTTGTTCAATTGTTGCTGTGTTGGAGAGCACCCTCTGTTTGCTCCAGAGAGCAAAAACATCTCAGCTGCCTCATAGAGCATGCTCCCGCGTCTTCAGCCACGAGACAGGGAGAGTCAGTCCAGGTAAACAAATACCTCTGGAAACCAAACCTGGTTCCCTGCTATCCCTCTGCTAGCACAGCAGATGGGAGAACCTTTTCCAGGTTCCACCAGAACCTTTTCCACAGCCTCCTCCAGAAGAACAGTTTTGCCTCAGCTATTCGTGAGCCTCGTCCTTTGTTCTGGTGCTGGATGAGGGTTGCTACCTGCCCAGGAACGAAGCATCCAGTCCCCTGCAGGTCCCCCTGTGCTACCTGCCCAGGAACGAAGCATCCAGTCCCCTGCAGGTCCCCCTGTGCTCCTGGCTGGAGGCTGAGCACCGTGGGCTCCAGGGGCAGCCCAGGGATGGCAAGAACAGAGCTGGCAACTTTCCCCCCAGGGAGGTGTCAGGCAAAGGGGCTGGCACCGCAGCACATCCAGAAGAATAAAATGAAGGAAATAAATAAAGGAGGCACAGCGCGTCCTACAAACAAGAACATGTGTCTGCATTTATTAACATTTCCAGCGCGGATTTAATTCCCAGCAAAGTGCTCCTGCCTACACGGAGCCCGGGCGTGTTGCAGGAAACCTCTCGTTAAGTTCCATACAAGCCATCTTTTTAGCACGTCCTCCAGGGGAATCTTCAAACGGATTCTGTAATTTCACTGATAAATGGCTCTTTTGCAAAACACTATTTACATTCCAGCGTCAGAAAGGCTGGCGACTCTTCCTCCCTCCGCCCCTCTCCATCCTCTCCTCCTTCAGGGATGGAGCTCCTGCCCACTCCAGGGAGGCAAGAAAGCACCTGCAAGTCCTGTAAGGAAGGAGAAGCTGGATTTTCCCAGGAAGAAATGCAGCTGTAGAACAGCAGCAGTGCCTTAAATGGGATCTCCCTGGATTCTCGTGGAAATAGGGAGACAAAGCCAGGTTTGTCTCAAGGACTGGTATTAGGATTCTGAGAATGTGTGGGCTTGTTTGTTTGTGTTTTTTTAAGCTTGGCATTGCCACAGGTTTTCTGGGTGGCCTCAGGCAAACCACTTAATCTCTTTGGGGTCCTGTTTCCATCGGTGCTCAGGATGAAGACGGAGACTTTATTTCATTTGTTTGTCCTGCCTATTCTGATTACAGCTCCCTGGGGGCAAGGATTGTCTCTCATTAAACAAAGCTGCCTGTACGTGGGGATCCCAGCTTTGGTCTGGCCTCTGGGCATACAGAACAACAAAACAACATCTGACAACCAGTCTAGACAGGAAAATAATTGCCAGAGAAATGCAGTTTGGTCAGTGCTTCCCTTTTTCTTTAGTGCTTATCTGGGCCTTTTTGCTTTTATTGGTCACATATCTGCTGACCTGCATTTAGGACAGACAGAGTTTGGGCTGAATTCAGTCTTTATCCACTTGCCCGGAAAAATAAATTAAAAATCAGATCATGGCAATCCTTCATGTTCTCTCCCTTCCCACCACTGGGTGTTTGTGCAAGGCTGTCAGGGAGCAGCCAGGCCCCCTGGATGTGTTGGATGGGTTGTGACTGAGCTCTCAACAACAGAAAAGGCCCTAACAGTGAACACAGTAACTAGAAACGCAAGCTTCTGCCTTTTTTTTTTTTTGTTTGTTTGTTTGGTTGGTTGGTTTTTTGGTTTTGGGGTTTTTTTGTTTTGTTTTGTTTTGTTTTTTGGTTTTTTTTGTTTTTTTGGTTTTTTTTGGTGACAGACCTCTGGGGTTTTTTGCCAACAACATCTTTTATGCTCCTGGGATCTCCTGTGGTCAGCACAGCGCCAGTATACCTGATTTACAGTGGGATTAATTGTGCAGTCTGAGCATGTCGGGGGGTCCCAGTTGGTGCTGGTTTGGACCCTGGGTGTATGCCTGCACCGCCTCCCTCCTGGCTGTTCCTAGGGACAGGCTCGCTCCTGGAATTCACAATAACCACCAGCCCCCCACCAAGCCTTCTAGCTCCAGTTTCAAATCTGCATTTACAGCCCTCGGAATTGAGTTCAGCTAAATCTCTGAAAGGAAATGGGAATCGGTGCATCAGAAGAAGGTTGGGTGCTTGCTCTTTTTCCAGAAACAATAATGGCCAGGTCTCCAGAGAGCTCAGATCAGGCTCTGCAGGTTTCAGCACTGATTTCTATCCCTCTATCCCACGCATGAGTATCTCAACTGTTGCGTCTCAATAAATCCTCACCTTCAGGCTGCAACTGGTTTTAAACCCAGTGAGTGAGGACAACTCATCTTCCCCACAGCAAAGGAAAATTGCAGATGTAGAAACCCCTGGACTCTCGAAGATGGCACCACATACCTAGCAGAAATTCGGTTTGTTTTTAAATTGGTTCCTAAGGAAACCAAGTTTCGTTTTCTCTGTCTGTCGGTCCTTCCCAAACAACGTTTTCATGAATTAGAGTTTCAAGCACGTTTGATGCAGTAGGAAAGAGTAATGAAACTCCAGCTCCACGGGTGAAGCTGGCAGAGAAGAGAATCTGAAACTGATGCTGCTCTTGACCTGTGCAGGAGTTCAGCAATTCCCAGCTCTGTCTGCTGCCATTTACTTAATGAACCTGGTGCCTCCTGCCCCAGCACTGCTTCAAAGCCAGGAGGATTTGGGGTCTTTCTGAGTCACTGGTGAGGAATCCGGGTTACCAGGCTACAGAACAAAAAAGAAATTCGGCTTTCTTTCTGCTGCTTCTGGAAAAAACTTATTTATTTGATGGATCACAAGGGCATTTAAAACCCTCACCAGGATTTATGGCTAGGTACAGGAGCTTCTGCCTTTTCCCCAAGTGCTCAGTACCCAAATGAGAGCTCAGCATGGGGGTTAAATGTTTCTCATGAGAAGATCCCATTACACCAAGGCACCACGCTGTGTGTTGTTTCAAGTTTCCAACTGAAGGGTATCCAATGGGATTTGTGAGGCCAGCAAATCACACCTGACGGCAGAGAAACAAGCTCAAAAAGAGAATTCAACCCTTTTCTTCCAAAACAAGAGCAACCAGCCCAGTTGTGTCTTGTGAAATATGATGGAAATGTTCAGCTTTAGTTCCAGGGCAAGGAAACACCAGGTGTTTGGCACCCTGAAAGAAGCTGTGAAATTGAATTTGTGTTCTCTAAACTACTTTACTCAACAGACTGGAGGGGAGGAAAGTAAGCAGGATCCTGGGTTGGCACTGGGGAGAGCTTTGAACTGGCAGGGGAAGGATGGGGCTGTGCAATTTCACTACCACTGTGCCTTCTCTTTTCCTTCCATTCTCCTTCTCTTTTCCTGCCCTTCTCCTTCTCTTTTCCTTCCATTCTCCTTCTCTTTTCCTGCCCTTCTCCTTCTCTTTTCCTGCCCTTCTCCTTCTCTTTTCCTCCTCTCAGTCTCAGCTGGTTGCTTCCCGACCAAACGGGAGGATGTGTTAGCCATGAATGAACTCAGGACAGCTGTGATGTTTCATTTTCAGGTCAACCGCTTGTCTCAGGGGGGAAGAGGAGTGGGGGTCATGCTGGCAGGAGGCAGAGCCTGATCATTATCTGTTAATGGGGAAGTCAATTAAAAGCCTGCCATTGCAGAACGCTTTCTGATGACTCTAATTAGCCAATAATTGTGTTATCTCGTTCAGTGGTGCGATATGGTGCAAGGCTCCACAAAATGAGGTGGGGCTGGGCAGGCTTGGGGAGCCCTTCAAGCAGGGGCTATTCCTCCCAAAATTTCTTTTTCCTCACAAAACCACCAACTGGTGGCTCTTTTTGAGACTGGAGGGAGCTGTTTCCCTTGCTCTCTGCAAGGAAAGCTCTAGAGAGAATTGGGATTCAAATCCACCTCCACAGATTTCCAGCTCACATGGCTCCCAGCACCATGTACTGCCTCTTCTCAATCCCACTCCTGGAAGCTGATTCCGCCCAGATATTGTACAGGAAACCTACACTGCTGTGGTGGCCTGGACTCCACCGGTTTCCTGAGGTCCCTTTTTGAGTGCTAAATCATTAAACTGTGAGCAAAAACATCGCTGAAATCTACTCACAGTAGTAGTAATAATAGTGCTTATAATAACAGCAGTGATACCACCTCAGTCTCCTGTGGTAACTTAGTGTGGATCATTTCAAAACCTTCAATAAGAATTAAGAAAATCTTAAAATGCACCCTGGGACTGGTAGGAATGGTTCTCTACTCGCAGGTGGAGAGGTGGAAGGAAGAAGCATTTCCAGGCAGGAGTTGGGATGCAGGAGATGTGGCTTCCTAGAGGGAAATATTATTGGTACCACATTTGCCAAGTCCTCCACGCTGGAGTTTTATGATATGAATTTTTATCCCAGTCCTGCGAAAGCAATGCATTCCTGAGGAGCATCCCTCGCTGTGGGCACCAGGCTGGGGCTGCTCACTCTCTCAGAGGGAGATTGCACTGCAGCAGGGCCGGGCTGCAGCACCAGGGGGAGGAGAGGACGACACAAGGCAGCCTGGCCATGGTATCTTCCATCCCACTTGCCCACAGCCCATCTCTTCCCAGACACTGCTGCACCATTCCCTTCTACTGACCGTGTCAACCCCTAACTTTGTATCTGTTAAACCTCAGGTAATTGCTTTTAGATGGGTGTAATTAAGAAGCCATTAGTGTAAAGTTTCATTTCAGTTTATGCTTTGGTCTCCATTTGAGCAGAGAAATATGAAATTAAGGTATTAGCTCTTTTCAGAGAGATGAGTCATGAGCTAATAAGTTTCAAGAGCTGTTTCTCAGCTGTAATGATATTTCTTTTTTTTTTTTTTTTTTTTTTTTTTTTTTTTTTTTTTTTCTTTTTTTCAGAATCCTCTTCTCCTCCTCCCAAATTCTTCCTTCTGGATAATTCCTTTTTAAAAGAATAAAAGGGGGGGGTATGACTGAGTCAATGAGGAGCTGATTCTAATACGACAGCCAGAGAGACACGAGCATTTGTGTAGAATTTCCCCAAAGCAGCCAGGATGCACGTGGTGACAGCACATCATCCTGACGTGTCCTGTGTGAAGGGGACATCCAGCACGCAGGGTCCTGCTGTGTTTTGGCCAGGAAGGAGGAAAGCAATGAGCAGACAGAGCGTCCATGGAGAGAGCAGGGAAGGTGCCCGAGCTTCCCGGGGTGCAGGGGAAAGGTGGGATGTGATTTTGCCCAGGTGTGTGGTGTGAGAGAGCCCAGCTGAGCCACAGTCCCAGGGCAGACAATGTCCACAGGGACAGAGGCTCCAACCCCAGCACGGGGCTGAGCCAGGGGGAGGTTTTGGTTCTCCACTGCTGCCCTCCCGGGCTGGGCAGGCCTGTGGCCAGCCCATCCCCACAGCCCCGAGCCCTTCCAAGCTGAGCTCACCTCACCCCCTCCCATCCCTGCAGTCCCCGCTCTGCACCATCTACCTGACCAGAGCTGGGGGGCAGCTCCAGCTGTGCCAGGGCACCCAATGGGCACACACAGCTGGCCAGATGTGCTGGCACTGGTGGGGAGCAGCTGGGACACCCATGGGGGGCACTTGCACCCTGACAGCACGGTGCTCTGCTCACAGCAGTGCCACTGCTGGAGCTAAATCAGTGACTGTCAGGAGTGTGTGCACAGTTAATCACGGCCTAATTAAACTGCTCTGGCTCCAGCAAAGGGGGCTGCATGCGAGGAAGGGAGAAGGGGAAGAGGTGTCCTTAGTCTGAGGCACTGCAATGCTTGTGGATCATCAATAATGCATCGCAGTAATGTTCCTGTATGCATTGGAAATGCCAAGCAATCAAAGGCCATATGTATTTAGCTTAGATCCACATGATGTCCATGTATTTTTAATAGTGTGGCATCTTTGAAGTGTGTTTATGAAGCACAGTGTTCCTCTCCATGGCTGTGGAGGGAAAAAATCACCCCTGGCTGGCAAGAATGCTCTTCCTCCCCTCCCCAGGCTCTGTGAGGATGAGGAGATGCCACTCCAAGGAGGAAGGAGTGGAGGAAGGACCAACTAAACCCCACATTGTTCCTTCTCTCTGCCTAACGATGAAATAGCTTGTTGGAAGTGGGTATAAAATCTCTAGTCTAGAGATGGGAGCAGTGGGTGACTTATTAATATTTTCTAGAATATTCTTCTCTATATTAATCTAGTCTCAATCTTCTGTTGGTTTGATCATTTCCAGTACATCTGTAGGATGGGACTTGCTCACATGTTTTCTAGCTGGGAAATAAATGGGAAAATGGAAATAAGAATAAGGGTCTGGGAACATCCACCCATCAGGTCAGCATCCTGGGCAGGTAGCTGAGGTTACACACTCTGAGACTGAAAAAGGGAGGGAGAACAGGAAAGAAAAAACAAGTCCCATACCTGCTTAGCAAGGCTTTTAAAATGTTGAGAGAGCTCACAGGGGAAGTGGGAGTCCTTAAATCAGTGCTAGAGGTCTGGTTTAAAGTGATGCACTCTCATTCAGCTGGGAAGTTTTGCAGTAGCAGCTTATATCTTTAAAATGAAGACCCAGATGTCTGAGGTTTCTTTGAGAGCTGGAAAGTTTTAAATGAAAATGAAATTCACCTGATTCCAGCAGTTCTGTTTGTTTAGTTTTGCTGCTAATGTGGTGTTAGGCTTCCATTTGTGAACACTGCTAGGGAACTACTGACCTTTGCTAAGTTACCAGCCACATGTGATAGTGGGACCCTTTTATATCTGTCAGTGTTTCTGAAAGCACTTCTGCCTGGGTCAGACATCAGAATATGCCACTGGTGATCTCCCCCACTGATGCTCCCAGTGGCACTGTGTGCTTCCAGCAGGAACATGGGCTTTATCAGAGCCAGAAAAGCTCCTGAAAGCTGCAAATCCCTAATTCCAGCTGAGATTTTGGAGAACAAAATAAAAATGACCTCGCCATTGTACAGCATTGGTGGGGAGTGTGCTCTCTCACTTCTGTTAAGTCACTGGGGAGACCTCATGGCTATTTGTTTGTTTGTTTGTTTGTTTTTTGTTTTTTTCCAGCTGCCTTAGACTGTGGCCCCTTGTCCTCCTGAGGGAATGGCAAAGGCACAAATGCCTCAGACACCTCCAAGGACGTGCTCCAGAACCCAACAAAAAGTAACAAAGATGGGAGAGGAAGGTGGGGAAAGGGCAAAGAAGGTGTGTTCATACAAAACTAATTCTCCTTCTCTTTTGAGTTGTGAGCCTGCTGAATTGGCTGTTGGGTTATGTAAGAGGAGTCATTGTGCTGGTGTTGAAAGGGCAGCCTTGCTCCGAGAGCCGAGCACACCGCTGGAATTTTAAGCAGCCAGGCTGTGCCTGGTGAGGGAGGGAGCAGGGCCCATCCACAGCCATCCATCCATCCATGCTGCTGCTTCCCCCTCGCATCCCAGCTGAGCCTGGGCACGTGAGCAAGGTCATTCCATGCACGGAGTCCTGGCAGCTTGGCCAAGGCTGCTGAGTTTCTCCGCTGCCTCCCCCTTTCCCTCCTCTCCCTCCCCACCCCAGCCCTTCCCCTGAATCACAAACACCCCGTGCTGCTGGCACTACAGCAAAATTAACAAACAGCCTATAAATTTTACATGAGTTCCTGAGACCAGACAGAAATTAATTTGATGTTGTCTTTTGATAAAGATGTAGCCCCCTTTCTCTGACTTTAATTTGTTGGCTCCCCCACACCACCGCCCTTCACAAACACATTTTTTTCTCGAAGGTTGCAATTTGGTTCTTGTGATAATAGAAGTGCATAAATAAATAAATAACCCACTTCAAATAACCCCTGGCTTGTAAATAGGAACAGAGAGAACACCATCCCCCAGAAGAACAAAAAAAAAAAAAAAAAAAAAAAAAAAAAAAAAAACAAAACCNAAAAAAAAAATCAAGTCCAATCACAGTTCAGTTGCCTCTGGTTTGGATTAACTGGGGATATTCTGTGCACAAGCTTTGGTTGTTCCCCAAAAGGCCCTGATTTTCCAGGCACAGCTTAGAGGGCACAAAGGATGAGCAAACCCAATAATCTCTGGATTCGCAGGCAGAACAAGCTGCAGGAGGAATAAGCTCGAGGCCATCACCAGGTGGTCATTTCAAGCACAGAAACATTACCTGGGGCTTCATTTCTTTTGCTAGAGAGGCAGCAGGAGCTATTAAAATGTGTTGGCATTGAAGGGACTGGGAAGGAGGATGTGCAGAGAAGGGAGGGAATTGAGGAGTGTGATGAACCACTTTCAATACTCCAGTGGAAGCTCGTGTAGGAATTTGTCCTTGAGTCTTCTCCAGTCCCTTTGGCCATTCTGTTAACAGTGTTATTGAAGCCCTTTCGAGCACTGTGCAAACAACAGCTGGTACTCTATATTCTTCCAGCAGTTATCAGTGATAAGAGCTAAGTTAAGAACATTTTTTAAAATATATATTTGCAAAAGAAGCTAAAGAAAAGTGTCAAAGGACAAAATGCACTTCAAATCATTTAAGAGTTTGAAAATATATTTGAAAGGGGAATGAAAGGAAAAGAAAGAATTTAAAGAAAAGTACAAGCCCATGTTTAATCTGGAGCACTGCATTTGCTTAAGATCTGAAGGTCTCTTCTCAAAGTTATTTAACCTCTTCACCTAGTTTTACTTTAAGCTGATTTTTAAAATGAAAATGCTGATGCGAAACAAAGAAAAGCTTAGTATAAAACACTTAGAATTTTTAAAAGAAAGTTTTAAAATGTTTAAAGATTTTCAAATTTTTTTGTGTTCCTTTCCTTTTTTTTTTTAATCCAAACCTCCTCACTAAATTTGATCCCAGTTCACAGTGATTTTTAGTTCTTTGACACTAAATGTTTTCTTTAATGTTTCTATCATTTTTCAAAGGGTACCCAGCTCATGCCAAGGCCTTCCATGGCAGAGAATCAGCTGCCTCTGCTCCATTCTGCCTCTGCTCTTCACAATTCATCTACCTTCCCCCAACAGATTTTCCTCTTTGTCTCACATTTTTTACATGTCATTGATTCAGTAATTTTGCCACTTAGAGAGTCTCATGTCTTCTGTCCTTACACCTCTCCTTTGTTTCTTCCATGGTGCCTGGATCATCTCTTTATAGCCCCAGAACTGGGTCCATAAATCCAGATTTAGGGGGTTTTAACCACAGATGGTGAACGTGGTGATGGACTTTGCTGTCTCTGAGGTTTCCTTCCAGCTTTGCCTCCTGGAATGGCTGAGGTTTCCATCCTAGAAGCTGACTCCCCCCTACACTTACACACCTTTCCTTTCCTCTGCAGTCAACAACATAACTGCTGAGAATAAGATTTTAGATATATATTTTTAGGAGCAGAGTTTAAAGGACACTTTGCAAGGCAAAAAAGATAAGAGCATGTAACAAACGTGTGGTGTCTGACTCTCTCTTGGAGACTTTGCTTTGATTTTTCTTGAATTGTTTTTTGTCTGAATTTTTAATATAAAGTGTTAGGCAGCTTGTCACTCTTTATGTATGGAAAACATAATACTCTTTGATGTTCTCAGTTACTGTGTCATGTTTATGTGCTCTGACAGTCTTTGAACCGTGGCTCACTGCAGACAATGGGAAGGGATCCTCAGAGGGGAGGAAGGAAAGATTTTTACAAAGCCTCATTTCCTAATCCCAGAATGGCAGAGTGTCACCCACATCCACACTGGTGTCCAGTGCCTTCAAAACAAGGGAATCTTTCACTGACTAAGTTGCACAACTGAGCCCAAGGCGTGTGATATCACTCTGAGTTATGTCAACCCTTCAAGGGTTTCACTGAACATTAGAGCTACCCAGACACTTCCAACAATTTGATGCAAGGAAAGACAAACTTCTGGAGCTTCATGAAATTATTGTCAATTATTTAAAAAGAAAGCAAAATTCAATGAGAATAAAAATCCATTTTTCATCCAAGTGCTGATCACAATGACAGGAGCTGCTAGTAAAATAAATATATCCCTTCTGTAAGGGCTTTTGTAGGTACCAGGGAACATAAAAGTGACAGGCAGCTGATGCAAGGAAATTAGGGATGAACACATCCTGAACTATTCCTGCTGAATACTAAATACACACCTGAGATCCCTGGTGATGATGCCCAGAAGCTGTCCCTGCTCGTCCTCATCATCACAATGACACTTAAAAGGAGCCACCGTGGAGCCGTGTCCCGTGGAACCCTTCCCATGGCTCAGTGTGTTATTTAATGATCTCAGGGCAGGAGGCAAAGTGTAATAGTTCACACTGGCTTTTCATGAAAAACTATAGCCAGGCCTTTTATTTAGTATTTAAAACATGTCTCTTTGCAGACCTTGTGAGGGTTTGTTTTAAAAGATGCCCAGGTTCAGCTCAATGGATCAAAACACGAATCCTGTGGTTGTTTCCATGATGGCAGCAAACAGACTCCCACCCCTGCAGGTGTGGCCCTGCCAGGCTGGATGCCAGGGGCAGGGAGGAGCAGGAGACGTGTGGAGGCAGTGGCACACGGATGGTGAGCACAGAGATCGTGAGCACAGAGATGGTGAGCACAGAGATGGTGAGCACAGAGATGGTGAGCACAGAGATGGTGAGCACAGAGATGGTGAGCACAGAGATGGTGAGCACAGAGATGGTGAGCACAGAGATGGTGAGCACAGAGATGGTGAGCACAGAGATGGTGAGCACAGAGATGGTGAGCACAGAGATGGTGAGCACAGAGATGGTGAGCACAGAGATGGTGAGCACAGAGATGGTGAGCACAGAGATGGTGAGCACAGAGATGGTGAGCACAGAGATGGTGAGCACAGAGATGGTGAGCACAGAGATGCTGAGCACAGAGAGATGGTGAGCACACAAATGATGAGTACACAAATGGTGAGCATGCAGAGATGGTGAGCACACAAATGGTGAGCACATAAATAGTGAACACACAGGATGGGAGCCCACCACCCTCGGCATGGGCAGCTGTGTGCTGTGCTTCAGTCATCCTGAAACCCAACCCATATGAAATGTGTCTTTTCATTCTCCTTATTGTACATTTGAGATTCTGCACACAGGAGCTTTGCCTTCCACACCATCTCTGACCTCACGGACCTGGGAGAGATGTGAGAGGTGAGTTTTGTCCTAATCCCCTGCAGGGCCAGGAGCATTGCCTTCCTCTTCATCCCCATCTCTGCCATCCCCCTAGAGGTAACCTGCTCTTCATGCCATGGGAAAAAGCATCCCAGCTCCTGTTCAAAAGTCAATTTGGCAACCTGGCAGGGGGACTAAGCAGTCGATTCCATTTTCTTCCCCTTTTTCTTCTGAGCACAAAACCTAACAGACCCCTTCAGAAAAGACTCCCTTGTCACAGGAAAGGGTTCCTTTGTATGCGAGTTGCAGCGTCTATTTTTCGAGATAACCTTTATTTCATGTACCGAGTGTTAGCTTTGGTGGAAAAGAGAAAAGCTGAGATAACTCCTTCACCTGTGGAACATTATTACGCTTTCTGGTAAAAAAGAAGAATGAGTTGTTCTGGTGCATGATAATGGAGGTGGAACGAATCAGGCAGGAGCAGAAGCTGAATTGCACCTCTCTCTCTTTCTCCCCACCTTTCTATCTTTGCAATCTCACTCTCTTTTCTCTGCCTGTCTTCCTGTCTCCAACACAGAGTGATTTTTCTCTCTCTCTTCTCTCATTACCTCTAAATTCTCTGGTTTTCTTATGCACACTATAACTTTCTCTGGGGCTCATCAGCAAATCTCCTGACCAACAGCTCTATTGTGCTTTCAGTGGAGAGGGTGCCTGGAGATCTGTCCTACTGTGCTTGGAGCTGTACCACCAAAACACAAAGTTCTGCCTTCTGCACTGAAGGGTTTTTTCCTGGCTAAAAATTCTGTGGTTTGTACTTAGTTGTAAATTGGTCTACAGAACATTTCTCCCCTGGGAAAAGGCTGCTCTTCTTTAGGTAATAGGTAAAATTGTGAATGCTTCATTAGAGTACTCTAATTCCAATGACATTTCAAAGGCAAAATATTGAAACAATTTGAAATCAGAATGGATTTTAAATTTTTATTATTTCAACTTTTTCCTGCTCCATTTCCCACTTGTCTTCATTTCTATATTAGAATAATAGAATCTTAATGTTATTCTCTTACATATATTAAAATATATATATATAT
>VWZN01018866.1:1132656-1151324 GCA_013396955.1 Regulus satrapa | reverse complement strand
AAAAAAAAACCCAAACAAACCCTGAAGTATCTCTGCTGGAGTCCAGGGAAAAAGGTGGAGAAACAAAACAAAATAAAACAAAACAAAACAAAACAAAACAAAACAAAACAAAACAAGCTTATTGACTAAGCAAGCAAAAACTAATCCAACAAAAGGAATAATGTAATGTGCCCAGAGCACACTGAGGTGAGAAAGGGTTTGAATCAAGCCTCGAAGGAGTCCAAACCTCCTGCCCCACCCCCGAGAACATCTCAAAATTACAGCAGACATTTCTGGGCATAAAGCAGATGATTAAGAAATAAAGTATCACCATAAAATCACCCCAAGACAGTTCTGAACAGAAATATTTCAAACCCATATTTCCTAATTTGGTCCTATCTGAGTTATAAGCAGAAGTTTAGTCTCCAGATTTCTCTGGGGTCCAAATGCCTGTTTTCTCATCAACTTTAATGATGAAGTCTAAGAAATTCTGAGTTTGATCAGATGGAACAGGGCACATTTAAACTTATCTTCTGAGCTGGATGCTGATATTGCTGCGTGACAGTGATATATGGGAGAGATTCCAATTGTCCCTTGGAACACTCCATCCTCCTTGTGAAAATAAGGAATCTTTCCTTTCCCCTGCTCCAAACTCATGGTTAATGCCTCTTGCAACAAATTATTTGAACAGAGGAACCAGTCTGGTGCCACAATTGCAACACCAGCCCTTTTATATACCCCAGCCCTTGGTATCCACAACGGGGAGCTGGTGCAGGAGGTGCCATGGGCTGCTTGTGAGAGAGAGGGCATCCCAGATGGGATTTGGGCTTTGAATGAAAACCAGGAGTAAAATGGGAGCAGTCACGTATCCCATAGCTCTGGAGGGCTGTGGGAAACCCGGCTGGGTTTGTGCTGTGATCATGGCCAAGTGTGTTTGCAGAGCTGGCAGTTTCACATCCAGAGGATCCTCCTGGCAGGGGAGAAGTTCTGCAGCTCACGCACCACTGAGCTCAGCACAGACAGAGCGGCTCTGAAAGCTGCTGCACGGAGTCCATGCTGCACCATAAATTACAGGGTAGTTATTTCTTAGTTATTCAGCAGTTACAGTGTAATTAGTTCCGCTTAATGTCAACTTTTGTCAATACGTCTTTCATTAGCCAGAAAATTAGAGCTGGGTTTTGAAGCAATGGCAGTACATGACTTTCTCTGAGCATGGGCTTGGAGAAAGGAGGAGAAGAGGTGCTGTGGGGTGGGGACGGGGCTGTCAGGTGAATTCTGGGGCTGTCAGGTGAATTCCGAGCCTTTCTCACGATTTCTGCATTCCGAAAAGCTTGTGCATACTCACACACACAAAGCTCGCATACACGAAACTCACATCTCTTCTCCAACACACAGCCACAAACCACCCATCTCTTCTCTAGGATCAATATTCCAGCCCAGACTGCAGAGAGGAATCAAACAGGTCCCTGGAGAAGTTTTCTTTGGCTGCTCAGAAACAAACAGACAAATAAACAAGGAAATAAACCCCAGGAGCTGCCTCACAATAGCATTTGTTGCCTGTGTTTTGCAGAAGAGCCTAATTAAGCAGGATGCCTTTAGATTTGGGGACTCCAGCTTTCATTTAAAGGGGGTTTCATTTCCAATCTGCAGGTTCTTTATTCTTGGACATCACAGGTAGTCCTCCTGCCTTCCCTTTCTTCCTTACTTTTTTTTTTCTTCTGTCAAAAAATGTAGGCATCATTAGAAGATTGACTTTTCTGAGTTTTGCCATTGCTTTGAAGAGTGACAGCATTTAAGTCCCTGGTCCAAAAATGGTCTAAAGCAGGGGACTTGGCTTTAGGGGAAACACAGAGAAAGATTTTCCTGTGTCATGATTCACAGAGAAGTGGGAGACAAGGTAAAATGGGTCTAAGGGTGCTATCCTTACCCCTAAAAAACCTCGCTTTAGGCCATCACAGCCTCTGGAAGCAGTTTTAGTGTGCAAGATCCTTCTACCTGTTTTAAATTTCAAATCCACGTGAAAGCACACTGCACAGTCTGGCTGTGGACTGAGCTACTAATGACAGAATGATTAGGAAATTGTAAAATAAATTATTTTAAGATTACTTTGTGATGGTGCAAATCCAACTAATTTGCTCTTTATTTGTTCTGCTTGCCCAGGTCTAGATAAATGGCTGGAAGTAGAAAGGAGTCAGCATGGGTCTGGATTTTTTTATATATAGTTTTCATAATTCCAGCCTCCAATACTCCCCTCCATATAATTTTCCTCTGTGATTATGCTGTGTTGATTTCACACAGGGCCCTGCATATGCTAAAGCTGGTCCTTGAAGAAGAATTAGGTATTCAGCTCAGGAAAAAATATTAGACAGAAAGAATATAATGGAAACGTTGGTATAAATGCATCCTCCAAATATATAATGAAGTTCCTTCAGTTATCTTGCACCCCTCGGTGTCCACCAGGAGACCAGGGACAATGGAGCTCCTCCTGCTATTATGAAATAAACAGTAATAACAACAACAGCAATAAACATTCATCCCACAGAATTTTTCCAGATGAGCATGAATTCTAAAATTAATGGGCATGGCTATTCAGTGGTTATTGCAACTTCCTCCTATTGTGAATAATAAGAGCAGGGGCACAGGATTTAACTCACCCATTACAACTGAAACACTGAGATCAACTAAAACTTCTTCTGAGAAATCTTTAGAGATGTTATCTATACATATATATGTATGTGTGTGTGTGTAACATCCCCAACTATGCTTGAATAATGAAGGTCTGTGGAAAAAAAACAAAAAACCCACACAACAAACTGAGGAAGCCATGAGCAAAAATAGAAGATAAACTCCTCTGATAAATTATGTATTGCAAACTACTCAGCTGAGTCCATTCCACCTTGCACAGGTTGAAATCCATATGGAGCATTCCTTGTCTCTGTGGGCAACCTCTCCCCAAATGCACTGAAGGAAATACATGCAGAGATTTGTGTCTGCTCCTCTTTAATATTTCAGGTCACATTAAGACAATTCTGCCCCACCAAACTCCTTTGCCTCAGTCACCCAAGAAATAAAACTTGGCTGTGTGTTAATGCTTGGCTGCACCTCATCCTAAAATGTGTGGAATCAGCAGGGATTGGAAGCTGTGGTGGCTTGATTGGAGGAACACCAGCTGGGAATCAGTGCAGGGGTGAGCTCGGAGTCCATGTGGGCCAAGAGCACCCTGAGCACGTGAATGAAGCCAAAGATCTGCTGTGGTGGGGCTGTGGGTTATGGCTGTTGCTGTATCACAATGAGAGCTGAGAGTGATCTCTTCAGCAGCAGCAGCAGCAGTAGAGTCCCCCCTGTTTGACCCCGCTCAGGTGCCCCAGAGCACCTCCTCAGGGTGGCTCGAGGTGTCCCTGTCCCACCCAGCCATTGCCACAAGGCCACGGCTGCTCCCCACCCCCTGCAAGAAGGGGCTATCTCACCCAGACCTGCCCCTTCCAGCCTGGTGCTGTTTGGTTTCTCCCACCCCACTTCCCACAGTCTTTCCCTGGGTAAACACACAGATTTCCTCAGTGAGAGATGGTTATTATGGGTTTTCCTCTGCCCTCACTGCTGCCTCTCACTGGCTTCTGGATGAAGCCTGGCTGTCCCTCAGCACTGCCCCAGCCTCCTGCACCCCAGGGACACAGATCTCTGCCAGACCAGCAGCAAGAGACGGGAGAGGGATTAGAGCAGTGGACAAGTTAAGAGGAGCACTCTGACAAATGTTAATATAGAAACTATGACAACTCCAGGAGAATTTCTGACTCCGGGCAGAGGCTGGAAGGTCCTCAATGATGTCAGAAGAGAGTTTCTAATGGCATCAAGTGGGTTTTTTTGTCTCCTACACGAGCCCATGCCTACTGACACTGAACCTACATCCAGGCTCTGCTATTCCAAATCTGGAAGGTGTTGGCTGAGGAAGGGGAGGATATACTGAGTCATGGTCCCCATGCTGCATCCATAACTTCTGGGGCTCATGATGGATTCAAAAACAAGCTGCCACCTACAAAATCCTTGTGACAGAGGCTGTGGAGTCATAGCTCAGGCCTGTCAGGGAGGCTGGTGGGGTGTGAAACCCCTCACAGCCTCCTTACGCCCTGGAGCTAAAATCTGGCCCTAAGAGATCGGAACTCAGTCCAGTGGAAACAGGGATGTCTCAGCTGAATCACTGGGATGGGTCCTCAGGGTTACTCAGACAGATTTTTTTGCTTCTACATCCATGGCCCAGCAAATTCTGTGGCTGCTGTTTCAATGAACAAGCTGGATAAGCTCTTTCCCAAGTGAGAAGTCTCTGGAAACAGCAAGTCTCTACTGAGGCTGAAATTTGGGACTGGGAACTGCAGAAAGGAGCTGCTGCTTCTCCTCATAGAAGAGGAATTGAATGAGGGCAAGAGAAAGAGGAGATGGGGTAGAAGAGGGCAAGATGCAATGGAGAACATCAGCAAAAAGAGGGAGTGGAGAGTGTGTCCTCTGAAAAATCAGCAATACTCACAGAAAAGGGAAGCACCCAGGGGAGCGGAGTCGAGTGTGGAGCTGGGAGAAATGTTATTGAAAAAAGAAATTGAGGTGAAGCAGCTGATATTTGAAATGTTACTTGAGTAGAAGTTTAATTCTGATAGGGCACAGACAGAAATAGTGGATTTTCAATGAGTTGCAAGGTGCTTAGGGACAATGCTGGGAAAAAAGTGAAAGTTGAAAGTTCTACTGCTGGAGGTCAACGCTGCATCCTCAGCACAGAGCAAGTCACCAGAGAAGGAATAAAAAAGAGATTGAGAAACCAACTCCTGAGTAAATTCCTCAGAGATACGGGAGAGTTTTGAAAACAAAACCAAAAAACTCTGTACCTCCAAAATCTGCTTTCTTTTTAATTACCTGACAGTTCAGTTTGGATGGCTGGAATGAGGGATGGGGAGGTGAGAAAAGAAAAACAGGTGTCAGTGAGGCATCTTTCATGTCCTTCAGAAGATGAATGGCTGCGCCAGGCAGGGACCTGCATTTCTGCAGAGGCAGGAGTGTGGGAGGGACTGGCTGGGCTGCCAGAAAGAGCAGTGACTTGGGGAAAAACAAGCCACAGTCCAAAGCCTGCTTGGCAAAGCTGGGAAGCATCCACTGCAGTGGCCTGCATGGCTCAGTAGGCCCTCTGCAAAGCAGGACACCTCATTTTTGCTACTAAAGAGCGGTGGAAGGGAAAAAAGAAAGAGAGAATGGAGCCAGGAAAAGGGAAGGAAGCAAAATTGTGCTCACACCACAGGGCAGGAAGATCTTATTCGAATAAACACCAATGTCTTGGGGGTGAGCAAAATTCCCTGGGCCACCTAAAAATGTTATCAGGTGTGCAGCTCTCCTTTTTTTTTTTTTTTTTTTTTTCTTTTTTTTTCTTTTTTTGCTTACCTCCTTTATTTTAGCTTGCTTTCCTTGTCTTTTCTTTTCCCTGTTCTATTCCTTTTATGTGATCAGAGGCTGCAGGTCTCTTGTGTTTCCCAGAATCCTGGTTAAGATCTTGTTGGCGTCTGGAAGGCAGACAATGGCAGAGGTCAGGAAGGCAATGAAACAGCAAAGTTGAATCATTCTTATTATTTGAGTCTTTCTGGGAAATGCAGACCATTGGGGTTTATATTTCTGGGGTTTTTTTACCCCTGAAATTTGCTTTCACCCAGGAAAATAGAGCTTGGGTCAAAACACTGCAAATAAAGTGATCTTATTTCTTGCTTCTGTTTTTTTGGACTCAGACAGCTGGAAGGAATCAGAGCCTCTAAGAAGCTCCTGGTCAACAGAGAAGCTGCAACACGAGGTCCAAGTCTTGAAAATGAAAAGCTCAACAAGGAAAAGGTATTTTAGAAAAGCCCAAGCAATAGATTCTCAACTGGTGTTCACAATCAGCCATGAGTAGAATTGCATCCAAAGCCAGGCATCCTTCTTTTTTAATTCTTGCTTCTCATATCAGTGTCATCATTAGTTATTTTTTATAAACAATTTTCTACAGAAATGTCTCTCAGCAGCAGGTTGAATGGTTGAATTCTTTATTTCATCTGTTCTGGTATCAAACCATCCCAAGAACCCTCCTGAGACTGTGTTTCTCCCAGTGCATTATGGAAATGCAGACACCTTTTAATCAGGAGGGACATCTCTGTTTAGTTTGCAAACTTCAAAATCCCTTCTGTTCCTAATGCTGTGTTGCTACCTGAGTGAAACCAGAGATAAAACTCCAGTGATTGAAGATCATGATTTCAGGAATCAGTAGATAATTGCTTTCTCAAACTTGACACTGGGTATTTAATTTCTTTTGTGGTTTCATTTTTTAAAATCTGTTTTCTAATAGAGTGAGCTTCACACCCTCCTCCTCCTCCAAACAAATTAAAGCCACATATTTTTGGTAGAGGATGATGTCAGGACTAAAATACTCTGCTGGGGACCTCTTGGCTCCTCTGCAGTCTCCTGCCATGATCAGTTTTGTTTAGGATGTTCTCAGTCTGGGGGTCTACATTTAGGAAACCAAGATCCAGAGAGGTTCAGTGGAAGTTCTAGAGGGTTATTCATGTCCTGTCCTCAGGAGCTGAAGTGTTGGAGAGTGACCACAACCTCTCAGTGCTGACTTGCCCAAATGAGACATTTCTCACACTGTCATTTTTGCCTCTGAACTGGAATACTAAAATAACAAGTAGACGGTGGGGATGATCAGTGATTCAACCATCAGCATCCACTGCAGTCACCTGAGAGAGCTGCTTCCTTTAGCACCCAGAAAAATACCAGCCACTCCATGGGTCTGCCTGGAAGCCAAAGAAATGGTCTCTTTATTGGAATTAAGTTGCCATATGAGCCCTAATTCTAATCTATCTCTGCTCCTTTGCTCCTCGTACCACAAACCAAACTCCGTTATTCCCTGCCTTCCCAAATCAGGGTAAATGTTCCTTCAAGGCAGGAATCTCATCTCTCATTTTGCCCATCTGCAGCATCAGAAGAACATTTGTGTCAGAGCTGGGCCAAGGCAGTCCCTGGGTGTCAGTGACAGAGACCAATAAGCTCTCATCACATTACAGGAAAACAGAGGAGAAAACGCAGCTCGAGCTTAGATGAGGGACTTAGATTTTCCTGCCCAAACAAAGCCCCTGGATTTAATGGCACAGAGCAGGGAAGAGTTCCACATGCATCATCCCATCAGGAGAAGCTTCACTCTGCTCCTCTGCTGCTTGTCCCTGTGCCAGTAAGGGATTGAATTAAGTGACGTAGGAAGGTGGATCTGCTCTGCAGTGCAAAGAGACAAAAATCAGGTAATAATAGTAACTCCCAGTCCTGAATCTTTTCAGAAAAGCATTTACAAGCAGCTTTCTGGAGCAGTAAAGATTTTTCCTTTTCCTTGTTCTTCTTTTTTTGGGTTTGTTTTTCTTTTTTGATTTTTTTTTTCTTCCTTTTTCCTTTAGCACAGAGAAATCTTTAACAGATAATCATTTTACACTGTACAGTTCATCAATAAAAGCAATAACACCAGGTTATGTAATAAATTAAATATGATGTGTAGTTGAAAGTAATCGTTCTTTCAGGCATCAGCTTCTTGTCACATTAAGGGCTCTGGCAAACAGGTTTAATATTCGTAGAATGAACAGAATTATTGACAAGCAGAGAAGGAACTAGACAGCAAGTGAACATCGTATTAATTTTTCAAAGCTTGATATTGCTTTTCCTGCTGACAGTGCAACAAACTTCCAGGGCTGGCTTTTGCTGAAGTGAGGTTTGGTACTGGTGGCTTGTTTCCCCTTGATCTTGGTTTTCTGCCATTCTGTCAAGTTGGAAGAGAGAAGGGGAGAGGGAGAAAAAACGTGGTGGCTCAGAGGTAAATGTGGTTTTATCTTTGGGTTTATTCTAGATAATTCAATTCAAGGTGAACTCAGATTAACTCCAGTTCTACCTTTTGTTCTATCCATATCTTTCATCACTTCAAAAAACAGTCCATAATTCCCATCCCACTTCTAGAATTTAAGTACTGCTCCTTGGCCTAGAGAGTCTGGTGACTGAAATACTAGAGATCCTTTGGGACAGAGTTTCCCAGAACGGATAATTAAATCAGAGGTGGAGTTACAAAGAGAGGTCTGCTGGGTCATCTGAGCTTCCTGACACTCGGAACTGCTCAAGGGTTTCACAGAAATGGAAACTGAAAAGCTGAACTTCCTGAGGTCCAAGTGGTTCATTGATGAGCTTGGAAATGCAGAAAGTGATGACAATTCACCTTTTTACCTAAGCATTTCCAAAGTGCTAAAAAAGAAGAGATGAAGGGGAAAAAAAAAAAACCAAAAAAAACCAACCAAACAAACAAAAAACCCCCAACCAACCAAACAAACAAAAAACCCCCAACCAACCAAACAAACAAAAAACCCCCAACCAACCAAACAAACAAAAAACCCCCAACCAACCAAACAAACAAAAAACCCCCAACCAACCAAACAAACAAAAAAACCCCAACCAAGTGTGATAGTCCCTTTGAGGCATGTGTTTTCTCTGAGGTAGAGGTAAAAAATAGGCACTGACATTTCTCTTATCTCATATTTGAGCCCAAACCACCACACCCTCCCTCTGCTTGTCTCATGAAATTTGTCACCCCCCCAAAAAAATTATAAAAGGTGTTAACATATGTATCTTTCTGCTGGTGGGCTATGGATTGGCAGAGGAGAAGGTTTCTGTGGAGTGGTGGTCAGGGACTGTTCAGGTCAGAGGTGTTTTTATAGCAATTGTCATGGGAGATGCTTTCAAAGAGCATTCATGGGACAAATACTTCCCAAAGCAGCTCTCTGAGCTGCTTTTTCCATTGTGGATGGCATGGGATTGAGCTTGTCTCCAGCATTTCTGACACACTGGATGAGTTATAATCTTATTAAATGAAATGCAAGGGTCCTTGCAGGTGTCAGTTTGGGACACTAGGGCGGTCAGCACATTGTTTTTGAGCATTTTCCATAACCACAAGAACATGGAGAGCAGAAAATGAGAAGGAGATTGTGGGCAAAAAGGCAGCTCTGGGCTGGTCGGTGATGCCTCATGGGCTCTGTTCAACCCTTTCTCTCCTCTCTCCTTGTCCAGAGCTCTGAGGATGTTTCAGAGCTGGCAAGGCAGGCATGGCTGCCGTGAACTGGACAAGCTTTGGAACTTGCCACCACTGCCCTTTGATTGGCCTGAAGACTCTTATTTTAGAAGGAGATGGGTTTGCAGGCTGCATCAATTAACACCCAGTGTTAAATAACACTCAGTGTCATTCATCACACTGAGCTTCCCTGGGCTGGCCTTTGCATTTGTGGCCAGATTTTCAGTAAAGACCTCTTGTCTCTACAAAACTCTATCACCACTGAAGATGTCCTTGTCCATACCTTCCTTCCAGCTGTGAAATGTAGCAGCTGCTTTTTTTCCAAAATACCCAAGAATTACCCCATTTCTCCAAAGAAATGTCAGAGCATGACAGAGCCAAAGGGGACTGGGGAGAGAGCAGAGCTGTTCTTCTTGATCAGACCCAGACCCAGCCTCCCCTCACATTCCCATGGGTGGAATGGAATCCAAACTCTGGAAGGGATTTATTTTTTAAGGAGAAGTGAGGGAATATGTGGGCCCCAGAAAGCTGGACAAGTGATGGATGCTGTCACCTTTAAGATTTGTCTGTGTATCATTCCATACCGCTCTCCTGGGATTTCTTTTAAGAATTTTTGTGTCTAATTTGTACCCAAGATTGGAGAGATCTCTGGGCTGACAAGATCCAGGTGTAACATGAGTGGAATGGTCTGAAGAGTAATGGGAACACATTTCTTTATGAGCAAGTACTGTTCCACCCCCTCCATGAAGAAGAGAACTCAGGAGTAAGAGATATTAAAGCACCAAAAAGAAATCAAGATTTTTCTGAAGGTCTGAGAGAAAGTGGGAGAAGAACTCACGAGAGAAATATCAGCATAGGAACACCCTTTGGTAATGAGCTGTTTTACAAAACATGGAAAAGGGTCGAATTTCAGGCATCAGCTGTGCATCCCAATGGGGCATCAGCCACCTAAAAGACCCTGGAAAATGTTGTTAGAGGCAGGTAACAGAATAAACACAGGAGCATTAAGATATTTTTATTTGAGGCAGAACCTGGAAAGTGCTGGAGGGTTGAAAGAGGGAGCCAGGCAAGGACTGCAGCATCCAGGGGGGGCTTTGCCAACAAACAAGGCAATTCCTCAGAGCCACTGGGAAGGAAATTTCCAGCCCTTCCAGTGATTAATGTGCTGAGTCTGTGGGGCAATCCCAGCAGGGCAAAGGCTTATGGCTTGAAAGAGTTCAGTCCTAGGAATGCAGCTGAAAGAGTCAAAATAGGAGCTTCAGGAAGCATCTTGATAATCTAGACTGAAATATTAATAATGAAACCTGCAAATAAAGTCTTTGAATTGCTTTGGGTGGACACCCTGTTCCAAGAAGCTCCTCTTTCCCCTCCCTGCACAAGTGACAGTGAGACAAAGTCAAAAGATTGGATTGTCATGGGTGAAAAGTAGACAATTTTTAAATGTTTAATTTATTTTTTTTTTTTTAACCAAGCTCATTCAAGGCTGCTGGTTATACCTGTCTTTAAATCCTGTGTGCACTATGTAAAGATTGTGCTGTCTTTTTCATGGCAGTTGATGAAATCCTGCCACTCCCATCACCTGTGGTGTGAAGAGAGACAGGGAAACATACAAAGAATTATGTGTACAGCTGCCAGGCTCTGAAGTGCATCTCAGAGTCCCACTAGGTACTTAATTACCTCTAAAAAGCTGAGAGTATTTAGTTGCCCCAGAAGCCAGTGGAGATCAAGAACCTGCATATGGGTTCCTGAATCACAGAGCAACTTCTTCATCTAAGATGTATTTGACTGCTGAAAGGATGGGAGTACTTCTCTTACAGTGATTAGAGTTAGAAACAGATTTGTTAAAGGAAAACAAAACAAAGTACAATCCTTTGTGTTAAATCTTGCACAAATGATACCCCTGGGTTTCTTCCAGATTCTTATTATTATTAAAATAAATAATATTTGGGTTTATCCTCACACTTCACCCGTTCTATTGAACCAAGGTGCTATTTTTGAGTTGAAAGCATGCACACAAAAAATGCAAATCCCGCATTTCAAAGGCACCTTCCACTTGGAATGGGATCTATTTTTGTCCCTGTGACTGTCTTGCACAGCTCTAATTGTCATGCCCTGCTCTGAAATCCACGGTACGCGCCTCTTGCCAGCGTATTTTGGGATTATTGCTCATTGTGATCAGCCTTTTGTGCTCCTCTTGATATGGGCCAAATTCTGACATGAGGTGCTGAGTCATACACAATGTGGATCTTATTTATGTCCTAAAGAAATCTTCCTTTTTCTATTCCCCAATACCTGGGCCAGCAGAGTCTTCCCATTTCCTAGACTGACAAGGGAAAGAAAACCACCTGAAACACATCAAAGAGCTGAGCAGCTCAAAACAATTCATTTAATTATTATTATGAAATGTCTTGTGGAGTGCCTGCTTGGCACTGACATTTCTGTGCTCATTTATTTTGTGACAAAACTGAGAAAGAAAAGAAAAGAAAAGAAAAGAAAAGAAAAGAAAAGAAAAGAAAAGAAAAGAAAAGAAAAGAAAAGAAAAGAAAAGAAAAGAAAAGAAAAGAAAAGAAAAGAAAAGAAAAGAAAAGAAAAAAAAAAGAAAAGTCTCTGGGCTTGGGGGTGAAATATTTAATTTCTGCCTGGCATATCAGGACATTTCCCAACAGTCATATCTGAGTGGGAATGCAATTACAAAAAAAAAATTACCAGGAGATGATTAATTTTCCAAAGGCAAATTACATAATATAAACCCTTTTAGGGAGTGATAGAGAGGGAAAAGGGCACTTGATGTAATGGGGTGGAAAACCCAAATAATCCCATCTCTGCTGCAGGACTCTGTTTCCTGGAGTGCTTTCCCTACATCCCACACTGCAGCACAGCCCTTGCTCTGGCACCACTGCAGCTTCCAAGGCTGGGCAGAAAAGTTTCACACCTGTGAATGGATTCTTTTGTCTCCTGCAGCTGAGATGATTTTTTTTTTTTTCCCAATAAGATGGAAGTTTTTTAAGCAGGTAACACAGAAAAAAAGATGGAATATTTGAGATGGAATCTTCAACAGTGTCCACACCAGCATCCTCCACGTGAGCTGTCTTCATTTTCTTGGAATTGTCTCTGTAAAGGCAAATCCCAAATTTGAAAGACCTGAATTCTGGGATGTTAAATGCAACATGTCTAATACTGGTATCACTGTTTTTGTCCCAGTTCCTCATCAGGAAAATTTCCTTGACCTTCACACAGAGGTGTCCTGGGATGTGTGAAGCAGGCAGGGGCTCCAGTCCTGCTCTTTAATCCACAGCCAGGCTGTGCCCTGAATTCCTGCAGAACAGGCTCCAGCAGATCTGTGCTTGCTTCTGGTGCTGAGCAGCTGTTTCACAAACTGTTGGGTTATTGGAGTTTTGTGGCCACGATCACTTGGCTCTCTCAGGGCTGTCACCTGCAGATGAAAATGAAAAGCCTTGAAAATCAGGTGACAGCAAATCCAGCATGTGCAGGGATGTGTGTGAGCACAGAGCAGAGCAGGCTGCTGTCAGGAAGGCGTTGCACACCCCAGAAATGGAGGGTGTGTCTGGGGGAGAAGGGAAGAAACACAGCCAAATGTTCTATTTTCTGTGGTGGAGACCAAATCCCTTTGAGAGTAGAAATGTAATTGTTCATTGGCCAGGGCTCCTGGAACATTGTGTCTGTCTGTGCTGCATGCACAGTGCCGCCACACAAAGGTCTTGGAAACACGGAATCCTGGAAATGGTTGGAAGGGACATTTAAAGGTCATCCAGTCCCCAACCCCCCATCCAGACCCCCAGGGGTCTCCAAACCCTGTCCAGCCTGGCCTTGGACACTTCCAGAGATCCAGGGACAGTCACAGCTGCTCTGGGCACCTGCTGCCCAGACCTCCCCACCCTTGTAAAAATCTTCTTTGGGCTAAAGAGCAGCAACTTGCCTGCAGTTCTCAGCCTGGTCATGCAGCAGGTCTGTGGAAGAAGGAATTGTTATGGTGGATTGAAGAAATCAGATTTACAGGGAAAACACTGCTGTGGTAAGGGGCAAATTTATGAAAATATTCCCAGCTATGGTCACAGCAGCCTTTTGGATGGTTTGTGGTATTATCAGAGATCCCATGGTAATTTTCTCCTAGGAAGTGTTGTCTAATGATGATTTGCTGCCTGCTATCTCTGAAGTTAATTCCTGCCACCTTTCCCCAGATTTCCTTCATGTGCAGCTGCAGCAGATGGTGCAGACAGTGCAGATCTCAGGCTTGACACAGGTGTCACACTTTTCATGTCATTTTTATTAATGTCATTTACATAATTTTATTTTGTCTCTATAGCAGAGCTGTTCTTGGTTTCCATCACAGGAGAGGAGACGAAGGGACAATCACAGGAGGGCTGTCCAGGGGCACACAGTGAGAGTCAATCCCACATTTCCATCCAGCTGAGAAACTGTGTTTTTGGCTGCATCGGTGACTGGAATGGGGTTAATCTTGATTTACCCAGGAGATGGAAGGGGTAGAATTGAGCACAACAAGCTGAATCCTAGAATACCAAAAGCCCACTGGAAAGGAAAAGAGAGTGCAAGGAGAAAAAGTTAACACCTCAGCCTCTGTGATTCTGTCTTTGCAGGTCCCTCAGGCAACATAACCATAAACAGTATATTCAAAAAATGTGAATACTGTGCTCCTTTCTGACAGTTTTTTTTGGGGTTTTTTTCCCCATTTTCCTCCTGCCTTTACAGGTAGTTGAGGAGAATAAATATTTAATGACAGGTTTTGATATTTTAATGTAGGCTCTTGGTTAAAACACCACAAATCTCTCTTTGAAAGGGCAGCAATAGAATTACAAAGGAACGTGTTGCAGCAAGTGAGAAGTTGGTTGGAAAGGGGAGACAAGTGGGAAGAGGCAAAGCTGCAGAACTCCTGGAGTGTCTTCCGGTGGAAATCACCACTGACTGACTTCAGGAGCCCCTTTCCAGAGCTTGCTGGGGAAGAAGCAGCTGGCCAGTCTGGTGTCTTACCCTTCACCTTTCCATAAGAGCAGAGCAGAGTTCCCTCCTCCATGATTTGGCTGGGTTGTGCTCTTTTGACAGGATCCCTTTCCACGGGGAAATTCCTGCTGGTGTCCACCCTGCCCTCCCCTGCCCAGCCTGAGCCGTTCCCTCTCCTCCTGTCCCTGTTCCCTGGAGCACAGCCAGACCCCCCGGCTGTCCCCTCCTGGCAGGAGCTGTGCAGAGCCACAAGGGCCCCCTCAGCCTCCTCTGCTCCAGACAGAGCCCCTTCCCAGCTCGCTCAGCCTCTTGTGGTGTTCCAGCCCTTTCCCAGCTCCATTTCCTGCCCTAGACAGGCTCCAGCTCCTCAATGTCCTTCTCATCCTGAGGGGCCAGCACTGGACACAACACTCGAGCTGTGGCCCCAGCAGTGCCCAGCACAGGCAAAAGAGAAGGTGTGAAGTCCTCAGTGTGTCGCTGTCATGAAAGCCACGTTCTCACACATCCTGATCTACATTTGAGCATCTTCTCTTGCCCAGGCTGTGCCCTGCACCCAGCACGTGGCACCAGTGGCACCCTAGGAAGGGAGCACAGAAAAGTCACACCCTTGAACCACTGTGGGGCTGTGTCCTCACACACAGACTGGCACCAAGAGCACACAGTGCTGCTGCTGGGCCCGGGCTGCTCCACTGAGCAGTATCCATCACCCACTGTCAGCCTGGTGCTCCTGGGACAGGGCTGGAGCCCAGGGAATGTGGTGCCTGTGCAGAGACAACCCAGCACGGAAATCTTGGCCTGGTAGCTGCAGGGAATAGTTTATACTGCTCTCCCTCCCTTCCCTGCTGGATCTCAGCAGCAGTCTCCAGCCAACATAATTCTTTGTGAGTTACTTTCGTTAGCAAAACCTTTCACCCTATGAAGATGTTCTACTTAATTAGTAAAAGTTCAATTTTTTTTGTCACGGACAGAGCTCCATAGATCAACATGTCTGGAGAGTCATTAGCTGGAAAATTAATCAGGGTGGGTAACAGCTGAATAGAGTCAGAGCCCTTTATGTTCCTTCCCACATCTCTGCCTCCAACTTGAGAACTTTTTCAGGAAGGGGAATCCAAAATCTCCAAATATCCAAGAGACCCATGGCTAGGGAGCAGTGGAGTCAAGGGTGTCCCTGAGCTTGAAGGAAAGGACACGAAACCAGAATCAGCTTTGACCCACCTTGGTCAGACAGGTGAGGAACTCCAGCTGAGGACTCTGAAATGGTGATGGAATCATGGAATTTCCTTCCATCTGGGAACACATCAACCCAAGGTGCATTTGCTCCCATGCATTGCCCTGTATATCCACTGTGCAGGATTGCTGCCTGCAGAGTTTGCTGCAACCCATCATGGCTCAGCCTTGGCTTCCTCCCCCATTGTGCATTTATTTTTGCTTAGGAAAACCTGCTTGAGGTTCTACTGCCATTTCCTACCATATCACCTTTTTCCAAGCAGATTGGCAGCCACAAGGAGTCCAAGTTACCAGTGGCTCAGCATGGATTTGCATGTCAGTTTCTTCTTGGTTTTGTTTTTTTGGGTTTTTTGTTTTTTGTTTTTTGTTTTTTTTTTTTTCATCTTTTTACCAGGTTATTCCCTGGCTATGGAGCCTGGGCTTTTCTTCTGGCACCTTCATGCAGGTGGGGAATGTTGCATCAAGTTGTGCTGAGGGTGTTGGATGTTTGGCAGGAATCTTGTGATGGGTACAGTGGTGTAAGAGACTCTAAGAATAATAAAATCTGGTGTTGGTCCTATCCCTTGAGCATAGGACTCTGTACATGCATCAGTCTCAAATCACTTTTTCCTGCTCTGACACTGCTTAAAATTAACAGGGAAGTGTTGGTAGCAAGTTGGGGTGAAAAACACTGATATCCTTTATTTATTTTCTTTATTAAAAACCATTATTTTTATTGTTGTTGTTGTTGTTGTTGTTAGAAGGGGGAGCATAGTATCTGTCTTTACAGTTTCATTGATAGCAAAGAGAAAGAATTATGGACAATTAAAATTACTCCAATTTTGTTTAAAATTTTCCATAACTGATCACCAGACCTCATTAAAATTGAACTCCTGATGTTACGTTTAATTTTCCTGAAGAACAAGACCAGACAGCAGGGGAGGAAAGAGATTTTTTGGCTGCACAAAAATATAACTTCCCACTTTGTAATTTCCCTGCTCAGAAAGTGTCTGAGGGGGGAAATCACAGAGTCCTGGGAAGGACTTCCTGGGCTCCACTCTGCCTCCAGGACTTGCCAGCCCTTTGTTGCCTCTGCTGGTGCTCATAACAAAACATTCTGGAACCTTCTTTGACTGATGAGGGGCTCAGGGCTGCCAGCTCTGCCCTCACTCTCCTGTCCAGTGGGGTCCAGCTGAGTTATTTTCCCAAATGGAAAGTGACTTCCCTGCCACATCCCTGCTGGGGACGAGTCGCACCCAGACGGAATAGCAAACACCAAGGCCTTGTCCCCAAGAACGAGGCACGAGGAACGTGTGTCTCGGCAAAAAGTTCTGTCCTTGGAGTCTGATTGATTTGTAAAGCTTGTTTTCAGTGTGCTTGTGAAGGGCTAAAGGAGAAAAGAACAGAGCATCGTACCTCAAAGCTCCTTGATTCCTTGCAGTGGGGCATCCTTCAGGAGCAAAGTCTCTGCAAAGCTGCTCTCAAACATGAGGGTAAAAGAAATGCTGAGTATTCACCCAAATCAATAGAGATTATTCATTTTCCTGCCTTTCTAATCATTCCTTCTGAAAACAGAAGGGAAGCAGAATTTCTTTTTGCCTCTGTTGAAAATTTTTGTTTTCCATTAAGCAAGAAGTTCTTTTCATCCTTGGGAATCCTTAAGCTCAAGACAAATACAATTTGGATAACAGAAAAACCCTGTTTTCTTTTGAAGAGACTCTTCATTTCTAAAATGCCAAAATGGGATATTATCTGTCTTATTTGCTCTTGTTTCCAGATTAGCTATTTGAGGGAGTCAAAACAAATTTGTGAAAATCTTCCTGCACCTTGAAATTACTTCTACAGCAAACAAAAAATTGACCTCTAACTTAATACCCAGCTATAGTTACCAAGATTTGTTTCAGGCTTTTCCTGAAACACATTTCCCTCTTCAGCTTTTATTAGCAAGGACAGAAAAGCTCAGTTTCCAAATGATGTAGACTTCCAGGCCACACATGGTCTGTGGAGTGTGGGAGAGCTGTTGGAATGCTGGTAATCTCGCATGTACAGGCAGAAAATGCCCTAATCCCCCATCAAGATCCCATCTTTAAAGCACTTAACCATGGACCATTAGCACTTTAAATGTGGTGCAGATCATCAGGGCTGATTTAGACAGAAGAATGAAATGGTATTGATTCAGGATTATAGCCAGGTAAAGACACCATCATGCTGTTTGTTTTGTGCTTGATGTTCATTAAATGAACTAATTTATGGATAGGATTAGTGGGATCTATAGAACAGAGGCCTGGAGTGGAAAGCAGTACCCTGAACTGCATGAACTGGGGATTGGATTGGGATTCAGAGGAAGAAAAGAAAAGAAAAGAAAAGAAAAGAAAAGAAAAGAAAAGAAAAGAAAAGAAAAGAAAAGAAAAGAAAAGAAAAGGAACTATAGGCACACCATGTACATTGGCCTGAATTCTACTGCAGTGAGGAAAAGATGGATTCTCATGAGTGTAAATACACAGCCTCAAGCTGCCAGTTTGGGATCGGATAGATCAGGAGAGGGTTCAGGTACAGAGCTGTAAATTGCTTCCCCGTGCACACATAAATTATCCCCAAATATCCCCAGTGTCCCTGTTTCTTTCCTCTGAAACATCAACTACCACAGCTTTCCCCCAAAGGTGTCCTGTTGTCATTTGGCACTTGGGATAGTCACTAATTATCTCCCCTCCCCTGTGAACCAAGATTTTGCAATTGGTTTGATATTTACTTGGGGAGCTGATGAGAACATTTTTTAAATGGCTACATCTCAGTGGGGAAAAAAGTGAGTTTTGCATACAAGCATCCACAAGACCCATTAAATTGATTTCCAGGTTCCCTTCTCCTACTCTCTGGCAGTCAGCACCGCTGCTGAGCAGGGGAATCTTGTGATGTTGCTGTGAGTAGATCTTGAAGGGACAGTGGTCCTTGAGGGCTTAAAAACCAGCCTGTGTCTCAGGAGACACATTTCCCCTTGTGATGACAGTGTCTGCTGAGCCTGGATTCCCTTTTCCCATCTCACCTGTTCCACACCGAGAAACCATTTTAAGGCAGGGATGATCTTCCAGGTCTCAGGGCCACAGTGCTAAGGACAAAGCAGCCTTGATCTCATCAAGGTATAAGGTGCTGGGATAACACCTGTGAGGAGAGCAAAGGCTCTCCATCCCCCTTCCTCTTGTCTGGAGCTGAGAAAGGAGTGAGCTGGTGTCCTCAAGAGGCTTGGAGAACAAATCACTTTTGTGTTTGTTAAGTGCTGAACTTCACACGCTACAAGACAGGCAGGCAAGCTGCTCAGCTAATTAAGACCCAGGGTAGGAAGCAAAATGAGTGAAACTTCCACAGGAAGGCTGGAATAACTCGCTAGTTATTAAACTCTGTTAAGCAAAAAAAAAAA
>VWZN01018866.1:1063398-1123025 GCA_013396955.1 Regulus satrapa | reverse complement strand
AAACAAAAAAAAAAAACCACAACCAACCAAACAAACAAAAAATCAAACAAGGAAACCAAAACAAAAACAAAAATACCTTCATTATGACAAAAATTATATTTTATGTAAAAAAAAAAATTAGTAAATAAGGAAGGTTTCTATAAGTTTCTGTTCTTGCTCTGTTTATATTGCCTTACTTATCTTTGAAAATTGCAGGCCTCAAAGAATTATTTTTAAAAGCAATAAAATATTACTATATTTAAAAGACAGAATGAAAAGCTTGATTTGATTCATAGAAAGGAACATAACTCCAAGGGCTGGGATTTTTTCAGAGTAGCAAGGAATATAATGGAATTCCTTCCAAAGTTAGAAGCAGCCCCAGTAATGAAGAGGCACATCCCTGGTCTCAGAGCTGACATACAGCACAATGAGGGATCTGTTCCCTGGGGAGAAGCACAGGGAGGATGGAGATTGCAGCATTGAGAAGCTGTTGCTATGGTTAGTGGTGTGCAAGGCTTCAGGATTTATATTTCTTTTAATTTTTTCCCCCTCTCCTCCCCCTGCTGTTCTGTCCCATGCAAAGGAAAACCCAAGATTTTAAGGAAGATACTTGTTTTGGCTGGTGGCCTGGAGGAGGTCAGGAAGGGGTGCTTGAAGATGCCTGTCATACAGTAGTAGATAATAAATCCAGAGGGAAATTTAATTAGTGGATGTTTTTAATGTCAGGCACCTCAAATGTCTGGTGAGACACCCAGTCTGGCTTTTCAGAGCTCTCTGGCACCGAGAGCTGGCAGAGTCACTGCTGAGAGGAGGTGGGCAGAGGGGTCTGGGGTGGGCAGTGAGGGAAGAGCTGAGGGCCCAAAGGAACATCCTCCTGAGCCAGCACCAAGCTGAACAGCAGCTCTGGGCAGGGAAGCTCCTTCAGCTGCTCCTTGAATGAAAAATAGCCCCAAACTGCCTCTGCTCAGCTCAGCAACAGGATGCTTTGTGGGAAGAGAAATTCCTGCTGGTGTCCAGCCCCCAAAGGAGCCAGTGTGGAGTGACCGTGCCTCGGGACACTGCCAGTGGGACAGCGTGGGCAGTGTCCCGGCAGTGCGGGACCCTCCTGAAATGCTGCCCGGCTCATTAGGCTGTGTCCTAATGTGGGTGGTGTTCATGGGGGGCTCCAGCCTGAGGGAGCACAGCCAGAGAGGAATCTCCCTCCCACAAGTGGCTGCAGACAGAAGAGCAGCTCTGAAAGGAAATGCTGCAGCTTCACTTTTAAATGTTCCACTGAGCTCTTGAGAGGGTTCTCAGACATCTGCAAGGTTCTGAAGGATGCAGTGATGAGCCCACTCATTCATAGCTCTGCTCCCAGCAGCAAGAGAATGCAAAGTTTCCTTTGGCAGCAAAGCAGGCCATGGTAACCCACTCGTTTCATTGTTTGATTTCTTTCTTAAGGAGGGAGAGGGGATATAACTCTTCCTTCCTTGGATTGCAAAAGGCTATGGGTAAACTCAAGGTAAGGAAGTTGTCACACCTAAAGTTATTAACCCTTGGATGAAATGTCCTGATGAAGAAGCATAAATCATAGTTTATTCTGAATATTTCCAAATTAAACCTTCAGAAAAGCCTAATGTCCTTTCATTTCTCCTGCTCTCAAACAAGCTGCTCCCAGTATGACATGGATTTGAATTGCTCTCTGCAGACTTTCACAGAGGTCTTTTGGCATTTCAGGTGGGGTCTATAGAAACACCCTTCTGTACAGCAGCCCTTTGCACTCAGGAGTTTGAAGACATACATGAAAAAAAGGCTAGAAAGAAGGTCTCCTGAGGCATATGTAGACTTTTAAATCCCCAAGCCCACTGTCACCTGGGCTGCTGGGATCTGGTAACAGATCTGGCTGCAGAGGTGCTGCTGGTCTTGGAGCCCAACTAAAACTGGGATTGATGCAGTGGGAGAAAGGGAGAAAATCTATAAATAATCTTTCTAGCTCTGTATCTATCAGTACATCTATATATCTGTAATACCTGCCCAGGTATCTGAGTGTTTCTCTGCAATCTTCCTCTGGGCTCTTGCCTGACTCCTGCCTTTGTCAGGGCTGAAGTGCTCACCCTCCTTGTCCAGCTGCTCCTGGTGCTCACCAGGGAATCCCAATCTTTCCTCACTGGGGCTGGGGGGGCTTGTTTACATCTCCCTTCCAGGTGAGGTTTTTTACCTCCCATTTCCCCTAATCTCATGCTTCAGGAGCTGGCCACTGGGAGAGAGGTGGTGTGAGTGAAGGAATTCCCTCGTGTGTGTACTGGGATTTCAGAGCACAGCACTGGAGAGCAGAGTGAGCCTGAGGTCACCCGGGAGATGCCTTTAGTGAGCTCCAGAGAGAAAAGCGTGGCGTGATGGTGCATGTAATACCAGCAAACCAGTAGACCCTGAAGCACAGGAGTGTCTTCCTGCTGGTGTTGCTCTGGAATATAGAAAAGACTGAGTCTGAATGGCTAAAAGGGGAAGAGCTGTGAGGGGCAGCTCATGGAGGGAGGAGTGTGGGCTGAAGGTGAAGGGCAGCCTGTGTGAGATGACAACATGGAAGAAACTATAAAATGGCAGAAAATAGAATTATGGGATGAAATGAGCAGTCAGAGGGAATCTCTGAAAGCCCTTAATGCAAAGGCAGAACTGCCAAATCCATGTTGCTGCTGATAAACATGAACAGGGCAGGGAAGGAGTGGGACATCTCAGGAACTGAGAGAAGGACTGAAACAGAGGATTTCTAAGGAAAAAAAAAATCTGCACAGAGATGGTTGTGAAAACCAGAGGCATTGTCCTGAGGCAGAAAAGAAGGATAAAGGATGTAAGAACAAAGCACAGAAATGCAAGATTGATTTATGGAGAGAGGAGAGCCCAGGAGAGGAGAACAGCCAAGGGGAAACACTGGCAAGGAGAATTCATTTGAGGGAGAAGTAATGCCATGGACAGGGACAGCCTGCCAGATCTTGGTACTCTCTTCATTTTAGTTTGTCACTTCACTGTAATTTCACTTCCATCTCCACAACCACCTTACTGAGCTCCCTAAGGATGACTCATCAAAAGGGAGGGGGAAAAAATGGAAAAAATTAGAAAAAAACCCCAATAAACACCCATTTCTTATCTAAACTGAAAGGGCAAGATGTGCTTTTTATTTGGGAATGAAAACACCTTTTAGACCTCTCCTGGCATTTAATTTGTTTGCTCCTCTTCTGGACTCTCACTTACCCCTCTCTGCTTCTGTTGCTCACAGTTTCTCCTAACTGGAAGCAAAGTCAATGATGGCCAGGTTCACTGCTGAAGGAGGTGAACTTTTAAACCCACAATTTTTGAGCAGCTTCTGAAGGAAACAAATGGAAGCTGCTCAGGCATAATTTAGGAAATGGCTGGAGATGGATGCATTTGGACCTGAAACAAGAGCAGGGAGACTGTGAACTTTGTTATAGCAGGAGGATTTTCTGCTGCTTTGAGGAAGCCAGGAGTGCCTCTCAGGGATTAAAAAGGATGCTAACAACAGCTCCAGATGTGTGATGGAGCCCAGGTGAAAGGGGCCTTCCCCCTCCTGGAGAGGTGACCCGAGCACTGTGGTGGCAGTGTGTGGCAATCAATGATGACAGCTTTAGGAGCACATCTGTAATGGCGAGGCTGAGCTCCTGGATGGCTCCAAATGGGAGCTTTAAAAACCATAAAACCAGCTGTGCAGGATTTTGTGTTGCCCAAAAAGCAGCAGCAAGAAGGTCTGTGCCACTTTCAGTGTCAGGATGTGCATGTGGACGTGGATGTGTGTGCTCTGAAGGCTGCAGTGCTCTCAAACTCCCCCTGCTTTCCCAGGGAGAGGAAATTCCAGGTCTAATCTGAAGTGAAAAGGAGCTGGAAACACAATGTCCTTTGAAAAGAGGAGCATCATTCCTGCCGGTCTTGTCCACAGAGATGGGGATCTGACAGAAAACTCGGCTTTATCTGTGCCATGCAGCAGGAATGTCTGCAGGGCAGCCAGAGCAGTGGCCTCTCTTTTGCTCTGGGCTGGCTCAGCCTTTTCCTGGGGCTCCAGGGGTCTTGTTCCTATTAACGTAATTGGCAAACACATTGTTCAAATATTAGCCATGGCAGCAAAGCCATTGCGTGGGACAAGTCAAGACAAGCAGGGCCTTCACTCAACACCCAGACCTGGGCACTGCTGCCAGGCCTGTCAGGTGCTGAATGCGATCCAGAAATGCTGTCCAGCCCGGAGGCTGCCCGAGCTGCTCCAATCTTAGCCATTATTAATTTGACTGGGGATAAAACTACATTTTAAAGACCACTTTCTTCAACTGAAAGCAAGTGGGAAAGCATTTGGACGGCATTCACCTGCCTCAGGAGTGAGGGAGGCAGAGCTGTGTGGGAGCAGGGAGCTGGGCCGAAGGAGCCTTCCCATGTCCACGTTTACTTCATCCAACTCTGCCTGGCTCCAGCATGTCATTGCAGGAAGAGGTGAAGAAAGAGAGTTGCATAAAGCTGGGGGGAGGTTAGAATCAGCACAGGAAAATGTCCTGATGGCTTTGCTGCTACACCATGGTCATGTAAGGCATGAGTAAGGAGGGTTTGCGGGTACTTTGTTGAGTAGGACTTCATGTTTATAGGAGTGAGCCAAATCCCACAACCCCACTGAAATCAATGGCATTTTATGCCAGGTATGAACAGGGTCAATATTTTTATGATGATGCCTTCACTGATATATTGTTTGTCTTAAAAAAATAGAATGAAAGTGATCATAAAACTCAGGTTATGCTTAAGCGTCCAGACGTGTGAATAATGCAGTTCCTATATGACAATAAAAAAGATGGAAGGAAGATCTTTTAAATTCTTTATTGATGAATTTAATGTAGCAGCTAACACCAAGTCGATGACACAATGAAGGCACTGAAGTTGCCAAGGCCACATACGTGATTTGGGCCAGTGCAATTCTTGAGAGTGATAATTTGGGTCATTAACAATTCATCTCCCTGCTGAGCCTGTGAAAAGAAGTGCCAATAAGATCATCCATGGCAGGGATTGGAATTAGATGATCTTTAAGTCCCTTCAAGCCCAAACTGTTCTGTGATCACAGAGATCTCCAGGTTGCTTTCATGTAAATCAGAATTCCACTGAGAGCAAACTGGAGAGAGTGTCTGGGACACTGAGATTAATGGCAATGCACTCCCATACCACTGCCCTGCACACAGCAATCCCAGACATCTCCTCCTTCATGCCACTGCCCAATGCTCCCAGCTTGCTTTGATTTTTCAGATAAATCCCCTGTTCTTAATGATGTATATTAAGGAATACTTTTTTCTCTCTTTTTGGTCAGGAAAGCATGCACTGCTTTTTATTTCAGTATATGCAGCTGAGAAAGAAAACGAAACTCACAGCTCCCCACCACCATGATCCTAGCATATCCTAAAGATTTAAAATAGACAAGACACATAAATGAGAATTCAAAACACGCTTGTAAAAACCTAATGCATTTTTTAGCCATTCTCATGCTGTTTGAACACGGAAAGCTGGGCACACTCTGGCTACAGCTGACATCTCTCCCGCTATAACTCTGCTGGAGTTGAGATGAGCTACATCAGCAGCCAATTTGGCCCATAATTCTTCTCGTGACCCGCAATTTAAAACATAATCTCTGAAGGCAGTGGGTGTTTGACCACTGTTGCCTCTGCTCCCTCCTTGCTTGGAGCCGTGGCATTAGAGCCTGGAGATGGATTGTCCCTCCTCCTTGTCAAACCACCAGACCACACTTCCCAAACCACTGACTCTGAAAGAAAATCCACCCAAAGCTGCTTCAGGTGTGTCTGCTTCAGGTGTGTCCCATCCTCCCTCTTCTATGGGTTTGGAGGGGACAGCTGCCCTTAAAAATATCAATAATAACAGTACAGATTTTGACCACAAACCCCATATCCTAGTCATTGAAATAATTGTCTCCTTAAGTTCAACTTTATGCTTTAGGTAGAAGCCTGTCTTTAAATAAGAAGGGAGCAAAAGTTGTGGTTTCAGCAGCATTTCTGTCAGGATTAAAAACCCTGCAGCTTCTGGTATACCGTTGTGTTCATTTGAAGTTTGTTAAAATTAATGGGGGAAAATAAGAATACGAAAAATTGTTACAGGAATATTTTTACTTCAATATGTATAAACTCAAGGAGATTGATGAACTGATTTTATTGGAATTCTACACATTCTGTTAATGAAGTATTTTGTTGTTTATTTACCTTAACAAATGCCCAAGGACAGCGTCGCAGCCAGGTTTATATTATTCCCTAAGAAGCAGAAAGCTTGTGGGTCTAAGGAAATATTTTTATTTAACATTTACATCAGACCACAGACCTGATTCACATGCCAAATTTTGCCCCAATAAGATATTTCAATGTATCCATAAGATTGATAGCAGAAAAAGCTGAACAGAAACAGAATTTTGCTGAAAAAAAAAAAAGAAAANAGCTGATCAGAAACAGAATTTTGCTGAAAAAAAAAAAAAAAAAAAAAAAAAAAAAAAAAAGAAAAAAAAAGAAAAAAATTATTTTAAGTTAACATCCTCCAGGTATGTTATTTTGGCTCATGATAATGATATTTTGGGACATGTTATTCTCCCCCACAGTCTTCAGAGTAAGGCTTGTACCTGCCTACTTCAAAGGAAATGTTGAAGCAATTTCTGTGACGCTGGTATTTTTCAACTGATTTTTTTTTAAATTTTATTTTATTTTGATAGAAACCAACTGCCACTTTGCAAATATTTTGATGGAAAATCCCTAGCAATTTCCCACAATTCAATGAACTCAATTAGATTCCTTGCACGGTCTAAATTCCGTGAAAACCAGCATCCAGAATCTGTCTCCAGGGGAAATATGCACACATTTTTATTGGGTTTATTACATCTGGATCCTCCTTGGTCACGGCCCCTCTGATTTGTGCTGTTCCCACAGATGATTGAGCTTTATTACAATTTTGGATGCTCCTCCTTTGGGTGTCCTGCCGCATCCTGCAGACAGTGAACTGGAGAGGTGCAGGGAAACAGGAGAAGAGGAAGGATGGATTCTGAGTAGCATCATTTCAGATCCCTGTCAGAATATCCAGTGACCACTCAGCCTTAAAAAGGCTTTTGTCTCCCATTTCCCCATCCCTGCGCCCCTGTTGTGAGCATCCAAGTCCATTCCTAGCAGGTTGCCACTCCCTTTTCCAGCCTGTATTTGCTGATATTCCTGTGGCAAACATGGAAATGGGAAATCAGATGCAGCTGCAGGTCCTGGAAAATCTGAGATGTTTCCAACAGGTTCCTCTCATTATCCCCACCACCTTATTTCTTGGCACCAAAAGCCAACTAACCATGAAATAGCTGATTCAGCCATGGGAAACTGAACACATCTCTCTCTCTGCTTCCCTCCCTCCGTGGTTCCATTTCATGTTGATTTTTGATGAGCATTACAGATATATGCCCTTGGATGACCCAAAGTTTATAAAATAACAGTGAGATCCTCAAAGCAGAAGGAGGACAACTTTTGGTGAGGAAAACCAAGCAGGAGACAATATAGAGGGAAGTGGGGGGGGGAAAAAAAAAAAAGGAAATGGGAAAAGAGGGACAGGGAAAAAATAAAGTAATGCAAAAAGGAACATTGGGAAAAGTCTGAAGGACAAAGTGAAGATGGAAGAGACAGAATGGAGAAGATGAATGGGTGGGCTAGAGGAAGGCAAAGGAAAGGGAAAGCTGGGTAAGGAGTGATGAAAGAACTCCAGAGTGATGGGTTTGCAGGTGCATCTCAGCAGGCTGCCTCTGATGGGCTCTCTCAGGGACACAGCGTGGCACCTGGGCTAATTTATAAAGGAGATGAAAAGGAAATGGACTCATTATAATGAACACCATTAATTCAGCTCTTCAGACTCCATTGTTTGAACAGAGAGCATCAAACCTCTCTGTTGTCATTTGTCTGTTCCATTCTTCTCTGTTGCCTGGTGGAAAGGACTGGTGAACACAGACGCCCCCAAAAGGCTGCACAGCCACTAATTAGCATATATATTGTTTGTCCTGGTACAAATTTATAGCAAACAGCAATATTTTACACTCCAGTAAAGGTAATAAATGAGGATTTAGGCTATAAAAATTTCATGTTCTTTTGTGCAAAGGTCAATTATAAATAGTTAAGCTCAGATTCATCCAAAAGCTCTGGGATTCAGCAGGGGAAGAATAGAATGTGCTTTGGTCACTCTGGTTGCAGTTGGACAAATGCCTCTTTCACAGTGCCTGAGACACCCCTCTGCAACAGCCCACTCATTTGTAGAGAGATTCTGGCTCTGAGGTGATGGATGTCCCATTTTAGAGGAAGAAGATGCTCTGAAGTGTTGGAGGCAGGATCTCACTGGGCCAGGAGAGAGGAGAATTTAATGGTTGGAGTTGTCTTCTCTGAGAAGGAGTCCTGGAGGTGGAAAAGCAGATGCATTCACTCAGCATCTCCAATGGTGTTACAAAAGAAAAAAACACAGAAGGAAATTAAGGAATATTCAAACATTTCTAAATTTTGGAGATAAAAGGAAATCTATGTTTCAAGAAATCTTTTATTTCATAGAATCATGGCAAAATTTTGGTTGGAAGGAATCCTAAAGTCCTATGGGCAGGGACACCTTCCACTCCCCCAGGGTGCTCCAAGCCCATCCAGCCTGGCCTTGGGCACTTCCAGGGATCCAGGGGAAGGCATAGCTTCCCTGGACATCCAGTGCCAGGGTCCCACCACCCTCACAGGGAAAAAAATTCTTCCTGATATTGAATCTAAACTTCCTCCCAGTCAGTTTAATACCATCCCTCCTCGTCCTGTCACTCCTCCATGTCCTATTTGCGTTACGAGAACTTGTAGCATCCACATTGTACCCAAGTCTATAAATAAAGGAAGGAGAGGTGGCCTTGTTTTAAAGGGCATCATCTGCATATGAGTGATGGAAGGAGGTGTTGGTGGCTCTGTGCACTATTATTCACATTATTCCTTTATCACACACTTGCAAAGTGAGACTGCATCCTTTCGTATGAGGTCACAAGTGAACATGTCAAGATAGACATCTCAAGGCTGGGGGTTTATAAGGTATGGGATCAATGATACATGGATTTATCTCCTTTCTAGTGCAGGAAGAGAGGAAAAATATTGATCTTTCCTGCTACAGCCTACTTGAGAATGGAGGCAGTAAATCAGAATTTCTTTGAGAGACCCTGGGGAAGTTGGTCTGGGAGGAGATAATTCAATTGCAGGACACTGGAGATTACAGGACAGACCAGACTGAACAGAGGATGCAGGAGTTAAGTTAGCAAAAAGAGAGTGTGAACAAGAGCATCTGAAGACTTGACACCGCAGGAGGCTGGGAAGGAAGAGGCTGGATCCCAGGTCATGGAGGAAGCAGTGTTAAGCAAACTGTCACCCAGCATTTGTCACCAGCCTTAACCTGGTAACCAGGCAACTGAGAGATGTGTGAGAAGTTCCCTGCATCAGCCAGAGCCCAGGGATGTGTTTGGAAGGGTGGAGAAAGGGCTCAGCAGCTCTGCAGCTCGTGGGATCAGCAGCCCATCATCAAGGGCTGCCAGGCTGGCAGCTCAGGGGACACGTGCAGGATTTGTAGACTGGGGGAAGCTGGAAAGCATGGAAATGTAATCAGCATAGATGGGGGCTGGATGAAAAACCCAAGCTTCAGTGATTGCCATCACTATCCACCTCTGAGCCCCTCCTGTGGTTGTCCCAAATGCACTTTGTCACTTTGCTTTCATGTTTCCCTCTCCAAGGCTGTGCATCCCCTCTGTCCCTGTGGAGCTTCAGTCTCACTAAGGGTCATATTCAGGGACATGGATGATCCCGTCCCTGCCCAGAGACCAAGCCAGTCTCCACCAACTCTAGCAAAGGGAAGGACAGCAACAGGACAACAGAGAACTTTCCCACTGCAGCAGGGGAGGATGGAGGAATAAATCTATTATAATAGGCCACTGATATCCTGGGACCAGCATGTCAGCAGCTGGGAGCAAGGAGTCTCCCTCAATGAAGTGATATCCTGCAGGAAAATGTTTGAAGCTCCTGTACAAAAAGAATTTTGGCAGAGAATGGAAAGCTGTGTGGAGGAGACAGTGGAAGGGGTTTGGAGAAGGGGTAGGAAGAAGAGAGAAGTACATCTTGCCACTGGAAGGGCTGTTAACGCTCTGTGTACATCCAGGGAGGAGAACTCAGCAGGCAAAGCTTGGCTTTCTGTTTTAGGTTACAGTGTGAAATGTAACCAAAAATATGTATTCTGTCACCATCTTGAGAAGCTGTTAAAAGACGTGTTCTTTACCTCTTCCATGATACATCCCTGGTAACTCTGCAGATATCTTCTGTTAATGGGCCAGTGGATCCCACTGAGATAAAATTGCACCATCCCATTGTGAGATGCTCCACCCAGGAGGAGGAGCCAAGCATTCCTACCTGGATATAATCTGAGATTTGGACCACCAGAGCAGCCTTTTCTACTGGATTCCCAGAGGACAAGAGCTATATAACCACACCTTGACTTTCAGAGGAAGACCCAAGCCTCCTACAGGATCACCACTTTTACCGAACCACATCTGTCCAACAGGACTGCAGCTAAAATTCAGTGGGATTGCTACCACCACCCTGACCAGCAGGGTGTCAGGTTGTATCCTGACTGTCAGTTTAAGACAGTGGTTTTTTTATTATTGCCTTTATCTCAATTTTCCTTTTAAATTGTAGGCCTGACTTGGGCTCTCCCCCTGGTGTGCTTCCAAACTGGTACACTTTCCCACTTCCCTGCTTTTCATTTGGTGAACTTGGAAGTTGTCCCTGGGAACAGAGGGTGTGCAGAGCTACCAGCTCTCTGCAAGGAGGAGCCCCGGACACCACAAATTCTGAAAGGGGCTTAATGATAAAGTTGAATGAAATGAAACTATTTCCATCATCATAACCTGTGAGTTCATTTCCCCATAGTCCCACCTGATCCATATTTTTCTGCTTGAAGTTAAAGGAGTTGTGCAGCAGCAGAGAACAGAAAAAGGATTGGAAAGAAGAATCCATCTCCCAGGGCCAGCAGAAGCTGTTGGCTGCTACTGCAAAGGTCACCCCAAACGGGCAGAGCTGTGAGTTTTGCAAGAGACTGGAAAGCAAAAAGAGGCCAGGCTTGAGCTGGGCTGCTGAGGGGCTTTCAGAGATGCCCCAGACTGGGGAGGGATGCTGATGTCTGCACTTGGTCAGGAGACAGAGCTCAGCAAGGAAGCCCATGCAGCTGTGACTGTCATGTTGGCTTTGCTTCATTTACAGCACCTGTTAACTACTCAAGGTTTGTGCGGGGAGCAGCTGGTGAGGTCCCTCCCTCTGTCCTGCTTCTGCATGGTTGGCCTGGTTGTGCTCTCAGCATGTCAGACCCAGGAGGTTCTTGTCCTTGTGTGTCCACACACCCTTCTCCTTATGGCTTTAGTTATGTAACTTCCCAATTTTAAATTAAACTGTGAAACAATTTTGCAATTTCTTTTCATCTCAGGCCATAAAGGATGACAAAACAATGGAGAGGGGAAAAGGATCTCTTCAGCTTGGAAATTTTCAGGACCCTTGCATTCTTCAGCGAGTTAATTTCTGATCCCTCTACTCCAAACCTTCATCTTCTCTATTGTCCATACGTCAAGATTGTTACCCTTTACACTTTTGAAATTACTTGAGTCAGAATGGAAAAATCTTCTGAAATTTAAGATACAGAACTTTTGTCACTTCCTCAAGCCCAAGGGAGATCATATTTGTTAGGCTGTGGTATATTTGTGACTAGAGAGCGCACTTTCAGAAGATGTTTGCTCAGATTATTTCAGATCTAACTCCCCAGGTTTTTTGATATTTATATAAAATTTGGTGAAGACTTCAAATACAGCCTGGATCTCATTGTATAAGAGCAAAGGTGCACAAGGAAAAATCACAAGCCTTGTGACAGAGCACACACCTTCACAAGTTAGGGAGGTCCTGACAACCAGGAGTTTAAGCAAATGGAGAAGGAATAGGACGGGAAAAGTCCAGAAAAAAAAAAAAAAGAAAGGATACGGTGATATCCTGCATTAGGAAAAGACTTGGATTAGGGTGGTTCACTGATTGAGAAGGAAGTAGCCACAGGAGGGTCCTTTTGTGGGACAAAGCCACTTTCAACGGTCCCTAGCTTCAAATGATGTGTCTTTAAACTTGGCACTGGTGTGGGCCAAACCCCTGCCCTGGTATTGTAGAAATAATCTGTTCTCCACAATAGAGTTCTGGGCACTGTGCTGCACAGGGACAGGGTGAGAGGCAGCAGCCCTGCTCCCCCAAAGGCAGGAGGAGAGGGTCGAGGGCACCCAGAGCACACCCACATCTGCTGCTATTTCCCATTTGGCAGTGGTGTTTCAGAAGGGGTTGAAGGAGCCCAAGGACTGTGGAAAGGGTGCCCTGTGACCCACACCATCTCCTGAAGCTCCGGCTGTGGTGGGGTGGGTGGTTGATATATGTAGGTTAGTTGTCCCCTTTCTCACCTGGATATATTAACTCCTCAAGGGTTCAAAAACTCATATATATTCAGAAATTTGAAAGCTCAGGCTGCTCTTATCAAAGCTTGCAATGTTATTTTCTCTGTGAATCAGAGGTAGATTCCAAACACCCTCAGGAATTCACCTTTAATAAACACTCATGGGGTGAGCGAATGGAGAGCATCCAGCCAGGCCCCTGTTATTGTGTTTTCCCCTTATTCAGTATCTCTCTCACTCACATATCTCCAAGCTGTAGGGGGTTGCTTGTGGTGACAGGGATCTTACTGCCATTAATTTCTCATCCAAGTTAAAACCAGAGAGTGGGGTTCACCTTGCTGTTCTGACAGAATGCTTTCCACGGAGCAGAGTAAGGCCAGTGGTCCTTGGCAGTGACAAAGCTGGAGGTGGAAATTCACTGTGTCACTAACTGAGAAGATAAAGGATCACTGAGCTACATCAAAATTGAAGCTTTCCCTAATTCCCCCTCTGAAGCCCATAATCAAGCTTGGAAGCCACAGAAATGCCTTCAGACCACAGCCTAGCGAGGAATTGGCCCTGCAGGTGCCATCTGCAGCTGTAGAAGGCTGCAGCAGAACAGAATCCCAGTGCCCTGTCCCATGCCATGGGTACAGCTGTACGGGTGCTGCAGCCAGGCTGGGCCCTCAGATGTTGGTCAAATCCCTTTTCTCCTGGCAAAACCCATCCAGGGGGACCTGGGTGTGTTCCAGGTGTTCCCCCAGGCTCTGCTCTGCCCCTCTGCAGTGTGCTGAAGGGAAAGCACTAACAACATCCAGCTGTCTGCCACAGCAACAGGTCCCTTTTGGCAGGTGGCAGTGGCAGCCTGAGGCAGTTTCCTCGCTGGAGCAGGATTTGGCATCTCCAGGGGATGTGGAGGGGAGCCAGGCTGAGACAGCCCTGATCTGAGTCATGGAGTGACTTGCAAAAATTCCTGTGACTCAGTAGCTGAAGGGGTTTGGGTTGCTGTTCTTGGGCTTATTCCCAAGTCTTCTGTCACCACCAGCACCAGGAGCACAGCCTCAGCATCTCCAGCAGGAAGGAGTCAGTGGTGGGGCTGCTCTGCATTGCTGCTCAGAAATTGAAATCACAAATGCTTCCCTTTGAAATCCCCTCCCACATGGCAGTAGAGGCATGGCCTCCAGGGTTTATTTTATGTTTTGCTATTTTATTCCCACTTTCTTTCTTATCCTCAAAAGGTGCTGCTCACAATGCAGAGGGAGGATCTATTTCTTAGTTTAAGAGGGAAAAAATGTAAATGTGGAACAATATTTGACAAAATAAACCTATAAGGGGAAACCTTCCAGCAGTGTTGCTTTTTGTTGTGAGATATTATGTACACCCCCTGCTCTGATATTATTTTATAATCTGAAATACTGCCACGCAGTAATAAAATAATTAAATATAAATGTAATATTACATCTCTTTCTGGCTTAAAGATGGACACTTTGGGCAGGGTTACCTGCAAGGCAGAGGCAGCTGGTGGCCCTGTTGGCTCTCATCCCTTGTTCTGTCTACTCATTTCTCTCTGCTGCAGGCCCCATTTCCTTGGCCAAGAGCCATGGGCCTCCCAGCAGGGAGAGAAATTCGAGCACAGGAAGCAATTTATTGTCAAATAAAGACAACCCTTGACATCGGTTTCATTTCTTGCTTTTATTGACCCATTTCACGCATCTGAAGTCAATTTTCAAAGCCTGCTAGGGGCAGGTGTGCTTTCCTGTCCTGGTTAAGTGGCCTCACTTTGCAGGGCTCCCAAAGAGCACAACCAGGCAGCATCACCTGGGTCCAGGCTCAAGCTGCTCGTGTCAGCTGCTGCATCCCTTGTCCCTGGAGCCCAGGGGTGGGACAGCCTCCAAGCCAGGCAGACAAAAGCTGTGAGAAGAAAGCAGGAGGGGTAAGGACTGGGACTGGCTTAAGAATAGAGTGAAAGTAAGAGCACAGCTGGAAAATGGGGTTTGCCCTGTCAGACCAGGACAGAAAAAAGGTGAGACAGCAGAACAAGAGGGTAAGAGTTGGAAAAAGAAATGTTTATGGGAAGGAGAAAAAAGATAAGGCAAAAAGAAGAAAATAAATAAAGGATTAGTCTTAGGAAGACAAAGAAATGAGAAAAAGTATAGCAAAAAGGGTTTAAACTTCTTCCTGCAGCTGCTGAGTCCCATTTGTGACTTAACATTTTGGGGCTGTGATTTAGAGGCTTTTATTTTTTACCTCCCACTAGCCCAGGGTGCTCCAAGCGCTGTCCAGCCTGGCCTTGGACACTTCCAGGGATGAGGCAGCCACAGCTTCTCTGGGCACCCTGTGCCAGGGCCTCAGCCCCCTCACAGGGAGGAATTTCTTCCTTTAGCAGAATTTGGCCCACGGTTACATCCATTCCTGGGCCCTGAGAGCTGGAAGCCAGCCAGGGTTGATCAGAGACTCCAGTCTTCTCCTGCTTCCTCACCTGAAATCACTACCTGCCACCTCAGGAGCTGCTGAAATATGTTCTCCACACCTCCTCTGAGCTTCCCACCCTCAGAAGCCTCCTTGGATTTCCAGTTTAACTCCTCCAGGAGTAGTGTGCCCGAAAGGAAGAAATGCAAGCTTACTAAATGAATCTCTGAATCACTGTCATTTTAGTCCTAAAAAAGCAAAGGTATAATTTTTGCAGACAAATGGAAGTCCAGCAGAGAATTTCCCCTTCTGAGCACATCCCTCTGGAGAAATCTTTCTTGATGAGCTGATGACTTTTTTTTTTTTTTTAATATATAAAGCAAATTTTCTTTGATATTTTCCACATTCAGCAAGGTGAAAACACTGGGCAAAGATGGTTTATTTCTATGCAGAGAGAAAAGCATCTGTGTGTCCAAGCTTTGAAGCCTTCTGGATTAAACAGAATCACAGTGTTCTCAGGAGGAGCTGAGCCCAGGTTGTCTTGGTGGATCAGGCTTTAACCTGCTAAGACTGAGAGGACTTTTATGCTCCTGTTAAAACTGTCCCATGTTCCCAGCTGGTCAAAATCATGGTGTAGCCAATATGAAATATCATCATTAAATGAATCTGGATGAATAAAGTGTGATTTATTCTGCACATTAAAGGGTTATAACACACTCAGGGGGCACGAGGCAGAAGGTACCCACCTTTCTGCTGACATTGGAGCTCACAGCATTTACCCATGTTCAGGTTTGGCCTGGTGATCCTGTGAGTGAAATGCCTGTGGTGAGGCTGGGATTTTGGACAAACTGGCATAGGTATTGTCTCCTCACAGCTAATTGTCCTGAGAGAAATCTTGCTATGAGGAAGTAGCTCTGCCTACAAATGAAACAAGTGATTTGTGAAGGACAAGCTGTGATGAAATAGCAGAGAGCTCAATAGTGCAGTGAGTTACCTGCAAACAGAGCAGGAAATGCAGGAACTGAAAGCTGAGCCCCACTGATCCATGCACTGGGCTCCCCACACCAGGGGAATGCTCTCCCAGATTTGTACAACCAAAGGAATGCAAAGAAGCCCCACCATCCTCTGCTTCCTCCCCCAGTTGGATTAAAATTGTGCATTCGGAAAGTGAGCCGGGATGGATTCCATGTAATAAATTCTGTTTGAAAGCTGGAGGGTTGGGAGCCAGCAGAGGAGGGAAGCTCTGGGACAGCCTTCAGCAAGAGGAGTGGGTGGCAGGCAGCAGCCTGATGGGTTTTATGATGAAGCTCGATTAGCTTTCGAGTGGGTTTGTGTGGAACAGTTACCCAAGATAGCAGGGACTGGATGCTATGACCTTTGAGGGCTCTTTCCATCACATGCTCCCTGAAATTCCAGTGAAATCGTGGGGTATAACAGACATGGTCCGATATTTTATTGTTCCCTGGAGAGTACTTTAGTTTGCACCAGCTGAGAATTGCCCAAGGCTGGCCAACCTTTAATCCTTGACACATGTGGCAACACCTCAGTCCTCTCAGCCCTCACCTGGCTTCCTGATAATCCAAGGATGGCTTTATTCTGCAAGGCCTTTTTCTATTGTAGAGATGTTAGCAATGGCCTATCTGGTGCCACATTCAAATAGACATTTCTCCCTTTGTCTGGCAATAAAAGATACCTTGAAAGAGCAAGGATGGTGGTGAGAGTGTCAGGTGGGGTCACGAGGCACAGGCATTCCACAAAAGGGAACAAAATAACAATGAGAAAATACCTCAAAATACTTTCCAGATATAGCAGCCTAATTAATACAGCTATTGTTTGCTCAGTGTCTGAACCTCCTTTTCCTGTGCTTGGAAATGACTGCTGGGGAATTAGAAGGAACTTGACTTTGTTTCTCAGCTTTAGCCCTAACAACCTGCTTTGATGGAGGAATGTGTATGAAATCAGGTGCCTGATACTCAGCATGGGAACTCTGGGTTGTGTCAGAACCAACCAGCACAACACGAACATGGGATGCAGAGCACTAACAATGTGATGCCTATTTTATATATATGTATCTATATATATCTATAGATATATCTCACAGAGGGACAGTGTGCCCCCAGTCAAAGTGCTGGATGGACTACGCACAGAACAAAAAAAAGAAAACCTGCAGAACCTCACAATTCAACCGAGTTATGGCACAGAAAAAAAAAAAAATATTCCATGGAAAAATGTTTGGCAAATAAATGCAAAGAATTATTCCCTCATAGGAGGATAACTCACAGAAAGGCAAAATGAGCAGAGTAAATTAGAAAGCTAAATTAGCATGATAAACCTGTGGCTAAAAGTTAATCAGTGCAGTGCCCAGGCTCAGTGTCACTTCCCTTGGGGTGATGCTGAGCACGGACAGTGACTCTGTGGGGATGCACCCGTCTGGACCCGAAAGCTCTCCCAGCCCACTGCTCGCCAGCCCACAGCTGTGTCCATGTGTACCCATCCGTTCCTGCTAGGAGAACCACACTGGCTTTGCAGAACCTGCTGTTAAGCTTTGTAAGACTTCCAGCTTCGCAGGGCTCTTTTCCCAGTTTCTGTGGTCAGCCAAAATGGCATCTGTTGTGTTGTTGTTCCTCTGGAGACTGTCAGAGATCTGCTGTGCATGCACTGCTGCTTGAAACAGGCAGTGCTGGGCTCATCCCTGTGCGTTTCGGGATATAAAAAGAAGGATCTTGCTCAATAAGACTGTAAAACAAATTTGTCCAAACTGCACAGGAAAACAAGCCCAGTTGCATATTTTTGTGAATTAATTTATCCTACAAGGCAACAGCTCCAGGGTAAAAACATTCATGGCTTTCCTTGCTACTACATAACACTGAAAAACACCTCTCTATCAGACATGGGATAAGAATCAAGGTGTCCTTTCATCTTCCCCTGTGAATCCCAGAATCACACAGTGTTTTGGGTTGGAAGAAACCTTCAAAATCATCTCATTCCCACCCCCTGCCATGGGCAGCAACACCTTCCACTATCCCAGGCTGCTCCAGCTCCATCCAGCCTGGCCTTGGGCACTGCCAGGGATCCAGAGGCAACCACAGCTGCTCTGGGCACCCTGTGCCAGGGCCTGCCCACCCTCACAGGGAAGAATTTCTTCCTATTATCCATTCTAACCCTGCAAAGGAACAGGTTAGAATAGGGAACATGCCAGGTCAGAGCTCTGTGGCCCCTGACTACGTCCCTAGAGGAGGGAAAGGTGTCCTTGGACAGATGTCCTGCTCCTGCCAGCACACACGGGAGCACATTTTCTGTGCATCCCCGCCTCTGCTGAGAAAAGACCTGAAGTGCTGTCTAAACCTGCACATTTAAGAAACCTCAGCAGCTGCCCAAGGACAGGAGTTCACTCAACTGCTGTATCAGTGCATTCAAAGCTCCTCACTATCTCACCATCGCCCCGGCAAAACGCGCGCTATCCGTTTGTCCTTGGAAGCAGCCGCTCCCCTGCGCAGCGATTACGGCACTCTCATGCCACCTGAACCATGCACAGCTCTTTTCCTCCCGCTCCCCCCTAAGATATCATCCCCCTGCCTTTCCTCCAGTCACGACAGAGCTCCTTCTGTTCAATTTGTAATGTTTGCACTCATTTGTTTTCCATCAGACAGGCTTCAAGGCGCTGCATCCAGTGACCTCTGGCAAAGGGATGGGAATAGCACACACTTTCATCCTGGCACCAGGCAGCAGCAGTGACAAATTGGTTTGCTTTTCTGCCTGATGCTGGGGGTTCTGTGTAGGGAAAGGGGGTATATGATCCTGGACTTATGCATCTGAAATATGCTGTGTAAACTCTCTTCTCTGATGTTATTTAAAATATGTATTTGGCCTTGTGTCTTACTGACTTGAAATGCAGTGAGTTTTGCCCAAATGGATGGAAGCTTCTGGTTGGAAATAAACTTGTTATCGTGATATTCTTGGATTTTTATTTTTTTTTTTAAATTTAAAAGCTAAATATAAATGTTCAGTCGTGTATGGATCTATTCCGCTATGTTAGGGAAAGGAACAGCACATACATCCACACTTTCCAGCACAAAAATACCCAGCCATTTACCAGAGAAAAGAGATTAGGAGGTGTGCACAGGCACAAACGTTTCTTCAAGCCTATGGGAACATTTTGGAAAGAAAGTACTGTTCCCACTTCCCTCCTTCTAGAGCGAGCAGAAATAGCCCAGCAGATGGGGGATTCTGGGTGATTCTTGGCAGCACAATGATAATAGCATTGAATTTGGTTTCACTGTGTTTTGCCAGCACTGCCCTGCCCTCCAGCTCAACTCCCTCCATGGGCACATCTACCTTTCGGGGTGCCCAGCAGAGTGGCAGAGGAAATAAAGCATAACTTGTGTGGAATTCATAATGCTGACCCTCTTTGCACAGCCTGTAAGGTCTACTTAGCACTAACAGGTGGCTCCTCTTGTCTTTGTTATATTCATCAGCGATTTAAATATCAAGGAAAGGTTATAACACTTGAGGTCTTTTCCTCAAGAGCCTGCACAACTGTTTCCAAGAGGACACGTGTGTATGTGAATATATATTTTCTACCCTGGCTGGGCTTACTTGCTGTGGTTCTGAGGATGATCACAGTGCCCATCTCAGCTTGGTGCACCATCACAACACCATTTTCAGTGTCCCCATGGTGCTGCTATGTCCTGACCTCAAAGACTCAATGCAGCTTCCTCAGAAAAACTCCATTTGTGTTCCCTCCTCCGCTCTCTTTTTTTCTTTTTTTTTTCTCCGTGGCTGATGTTATCTCCTGTTATCTTAATTACATGCTTTAAGGGTGCCTTCTGCACAGATCATTGATGGAGTTTGATGTTTGTTAATATCACGTTGCATTATGAGAATCTGGTACATTAAGAGCTTGGTGTCTTTCCAAATTATTCTGAAGATATAAAAAAACCTTAATAAGCAGCCCACTTCAACTAAAACAGACTAATAAGTTGGGAAGGCAGAGGGTGAGTTTTGGAATGTGTTTATTTGAAGAGTTTTAAGAAAATTATTTAAAGAGCCCTTGCACAAGACTTGCTGTCCAAGGTCAGGGTTTAGTGTCAGGATTTGGGTTAGTGCTCCTGGGGACAGCAGGCCCCAATTTGTGGCCAGATCAAGTCAACCTTCTCACTTGTATTTAATTTTCCCAAAACAGCAATTTGTCTTTAAATATGAACACTTATCTAAATCAGATACAGATGGTTGTTTTTATCAAATGAATGCTGTTTTATCACTTTAAAAGCTTTTGTTCTTAGTCAAGAGAAGGCAGTGGGCAGCACTCCCTTGTTTTTGAAAGAAGAGCATATGCTTTTTAATTTGAAATGTAGCACTAATAGCATTATCCACAGGGGTATAGGCTGTGCTATTGTGGATTGTGGATAATGCATTTATGCTCAAATATCCTTTATTCCCTCCTGAGTGAAAGAATTTAACAGCATATTGTATTATCATGCCATGGAGAATATAGTTTACTCCAAAAGTGAATTTTTTGACAGTATTAAGTCTTCTTATAAGTCTGTGTTGAAAAAAAATAAAAAAACCCTCAACTTATCATGAACAGTGAAAAAACACTGTTGAGGGGAGATCTAGAGATAAGGCAGACAGGAGCCAGAGACAGTTTCCAAAGCTGTCAGGCACATCCTTCCTTTGCTTTTCACAGTCCCTGCTCCCTTCTCACCAGAAGTTGGTGCTCGTGCTACAAGGGTGCGGCGCTGGGGGACGCAGCGGAACAGGGAGAGGCAGGCTGGGGATACACGAACAGCCCACGAGTGACTGTCTGTGGCAAACTCCTTTCCCCCAGGGCCGAAAGACAAATGGTTTAATAACCCAGAATGCTGTGCTCTTTGCTTCAGCAAAGTTGACTCTCTGCATTCAGCCTCACTCACAGGTGTCTCCCACAACCTCCTGGGAAAATGCTGAACAAACAGAAATCGGGGTTCCAGCGCCCAGGGCTGGCCTTGCATTGTTTGCTTTTTATTATAAGGCTTATCTTGCTGTGTCATATGGTTAAAAAGTGGAGCCTTGCCTCTAAGATAGCAGTGGGAAGGCAAGAAAAGCTTGTGTGCATTTGTCTTCAGGTCAGTTCTATAAATGAATATAATGATGCAGCCCTCAACAAAAGTGCCTGGGAGGAACTATGAGCAAGACGGAGCAGGAGCAAGTTCTAGCTTTGTTCCCATCATGTGGTTTTCTGGCAATGAGAAGTCTGGACATTGCTCTCATCTCTCTCCCCAGGGGCCTGGCTGTGCTCCAGTATTTGTGTGAAGTGCTGGACTGGATCCTCCCACTCAGAGATGGAGTGTGACCACAGCTGGAGGGACATTTGGAAAACCAAACCAGGTCTTGCACCCTGTTCCCACCTGCCCCAGGACCGTGGGATGTCCTAGTTAAGTCAGGGACATTAAGCCAAACCTGTTAAAGCCATCAACATAGAATGAGGTGACAGAGGATGAGCAGCTCAATGAAATGAAGGCACCACGGGGCGCAGTGTCCAAGCGGGGCAGCAGAAGAGAGGGAAGAGGTTTGTGAAATCAAGCTGGACACTGAGTGTCCACCTACAGCTTTGTAGGAGGAAGCACAGAAGGAATTCCTGCTATCTCCCAGGAGGATTTAGCTTGAACCTGAGCTGCCTGCTGGGCATCAATTACTTCAGGCCTGGTTAGGACAAGATGGGAGCTCCATCCTGCAGCTCCACGTGCAGGGTCACAGAGCAGCAGGCCTCTGGAGTCCATCACAGGGTTTATTGTGAAGCACACAAATAGCTTGGTTTCCTCAGCTAAGGGAGGATTCATTTTACCCAGTTTTAGTCCTGTAGAAGTTTAAATGTTTAAGCAAGTGATCCAGCTCTCTTGTACAGGCTGTGAAGAGAAAGGGAGGAATCTCCAGAGCATGAGTCACCTCTTCTAATGTACAGCGTCTGAAGTGGGTGGGATGAGTCATTCTCCAAAGGTAACAGTCTCTTTCTGTCTTAAATGACTAGTTAAACTCCAAGCCTAACTTTGTGGTGGCAGAAGTTAGCTATTCTCAGCGTCTCCAGCATTTGTCTCAAGTTATTTTCACCATTAGACCGAGGTGAGAAGGCTTCCTTCTAAGTTGATGGCACTTCAGTGAACCATTTTGTGTTTTCTTCTGGAATCTGCACATCTTTGTCCTTCAAAAATGGTGCTGAAATGGATTGCTTAAGTTTCATGGAGTCAGAGAAAGTAAAGGCTGTTGGAAACAGAAAGTCACTTGACCCATTCCTAATCCACAGACAGAAAACTGCAGTTCAGTTTTGTTATTCTTAATGTTTCATTCTTTCAACAATGTCTCCCAACAGTCAATAAGAAAATTTCAGTTGTTTTCAATGGGCTTTGATCCAAGCCTGCAGAGAGAGCAATAGAGGAAATTCAGCTGCAGAGGCAAATCAACAGAGGGGAAAGGTAATGGCATGAGAGAGCTAAAAGACGTAATTGTGAGATGAGGGGAGAAAGGGGAGCAAAGAGAGGTGCTTTAAAGCCTGAGCAGAGGAGGAACACAAAGACAGAGCTCAGTGGAGAGGAGATCTGGGCACAGAGAGAGGGACAAACTCATACCCTTGAAACACGCATCTCTCCACCACTGCAGCATTACTTCAATTTGAAAATGCCTAACTGCTCTTCAGTTTAATCATTGCTGCACTTTTGGGTATAAAATGAATAATTAAGCCTGGGAGTAGAATACAGCAAGTGTTAATAGGGCAGAAGGTACTGCAAAGTCCTTATAAAAAGCTGTGCTTGCAGCACGAGGTGGCTGCTGTTCTCTGCGTCCCCAATCACAGAGTGAGGAGCAGGAAAGTACTAAATTAAATGAAGTGCATCTGCAGCCATTCTGCTGGACTCTTTTCCCCCTGTGTTTGCTAAATAATACTCTGTCTGTAGAAAAGGCTGAACAGTGTAATTCTGAATTGTCCTTCCAAATCCAACCAGGACAGACATCCTGCACAGCCCTTCCCTCCTTGCCTGCAGCTGAGGGCTCCACATCCACAGCCTTCTCCCTTATGTGACTCAGCCTCTAAAGAAACTCTCCTGTTGGAGATAATTTGGTCTGAAGTAGCAGCCTTGTGGAATTCATCCTCTCTGAGGAGCTTTAGATTTCTTTCTGTTGCTGTCAGAAGATCGACGTGAAGAAGTAAACTCCACTTCGCAGGTCGAGAGGCAACAATTAAACAAGGTCTGAGCAGAAGGGTGGCCCTGCTCGAGCAGGGAGGTTGGGCCAGGCGACTCTGCTGTGTTCCTTCCAGCCTGGCCCATCCAGTGAAGACCCTGGGCCACGCACACAGCGAGAGAGGGCAGAGCCAGGCAAAGCTGCACCTGGAGCAAGGTGCAGCCGTTAATCCAAAGCAAGTGACTGTGGTTTGCTGCTCTCTCTGCTCTCCCCTCCGTCTGCAGTGTCTCCCTGTCCCGTAGCACTTAGACCAACAAAGCAGCAGCTCAAAGGACAGCAGCTCATTTTTTAATCACCCAAAATTCCCTGAATTCCCTGAATTCCCCAGGGACAGTGTGCAGGGAGTGCTGTTCACTCCTCTGTGAGGTCAGACCAGTGACACAATGCTCCTCTTTCAGGTCTTCATTTTCCACACACACCCAATTAAACAGAGCTGTGTACATTAATCAAATTAGGTGAGGAGGAAGAAAGCCAGATTATTATTTTTAAATCCTTGGAAGATGTTTGGGAATGGAAGGTCATCAATGTAAAGAGGGAGGTCAATAAATAGAAAGGAGGAAATTATTTTTAACTGTTGCAGATAAGGTATTTTTAGAGCAATCACCTGAAAGCTCCCTCAACTACACAGAGTGATAAGCACAGCTCAAATCGGCGGCTGCAGCCTGGCTCAGACCCACCTTCCCTGGCTTCTTTAAAGTCAGTTTTCAGTGTAAGAACTTTTCTCTTTCCCTTTTTCTCCCACCTCCAGTCCTTCTTGCTCTCACTGAGGTGCCTCCAAAAGTCCCAAAGCACCTGTCCAAGGTGCTTGTATGGACGTTTGAGATCTCCAGTAGTTGCTAAATGGATATTTTTTCCCCCTCTTTGATTTATTTTTTACCCTTTTCTTTTGTCAGAAGAGTTGGAAGGATGACAAGCTGAGCTTCCCCAGGCCAGAAAGTTGGAAAAGAAGCCAGAGTCTGATGTCCCTGGGGCCAGGAGGACACAGCTTTGGCTGGAGCATCAGGGCCAGGGGCGTGGGGCAGGAGCAGTGCCTCTCTGAGTGCTGTACCCCCAACCTCCCCTCTGGAGGCAGAGCTGTCTGAGGGGCCTGGGTGTGACTGACAGTGGTGGGAGAGGGGGACAGCACTGGATTTTTGATTTTCTTTTTGCACACTCTGCCATGCAGCTTCACCAATTATCCGTGCCACACTTGTCAGCAAGGAGATGGGATCAATACCCTCATTTTTCACAGTCTGGACAACAGTCCAGGCAAACTTAGGTGTGGGAAAACAGCTTTGGATCACGATAAACTTAGGACAGGCCCCGTACAGATATTCCTCTCTAAAGCTGCAGACAAAAGCCAGGGATGCAGTAACTGTGTATAAAACACCTTTTTTTTGCCTCACTTCTCTTTTAGAAAGGGCCAGATCTTCAAAATAATTCAGCATAAACCACACTGTGCCATAACGTGTAAGCTGTGAATTTAAAACTGATCTTTTTAAAGGTAAGGGAAGATGTCCCAGTGTGTTCCCCAACCTGAATTAGCATTTTTCCTGCCAGGACGCCAAGCTTTTAGCTTTTGAATGTGTCAATATGTTGACATGTTGCCATAGTGTGGGGAAAACAATAATTTTGGAGCCATCTTCCCATCTGCTGTGTGAATTTGATTGTCTTCCTGCATCCTGCTGGCCACTTCACTGAGAGCCACTGTGCCTCTGCCTTCATGGTTTTCCAGAGTGAGGGCAGAGTGATCTTTCAGGGATCAAAGTAAAGCATAGAAGATGCCAAAAAGATAGATATTTGACTTTGAAATATGAAAAAAAAAAAAAAAAGGGGAAGAGGAAGAGCAGCATCATGGGAATAAACCTCTTGGGGTGTCCTGCAGTCTGGATGTACATTTGTATTGCAAAGACAGGAGCTGGGAATGTGGAGTGTAAAGATGTGGGTTTTACAAGAAAATAGAATCAGTTAGAAGACCTCTGGGAAATCACAGAATGTGTGTACACTTTATGATTTGTATAAAATTAAAAGCTGTTTTTTCCCCTTCAAGATATTGATCTTTGTTCTTTTATTATTATTTATTATTATATTTTTTTTTCACTCTTCTTTGATTATCCATGTCCTGGTCTTTTGGCTCCCTTGTTTGAATTGGGCCTCTTTAGGTGAAACAGGCTGATAACACCCATCCCTTCTCTCTTATGCTCTGAATAATTATAGGTGTCCTAGGAAATATGGCCTTCAGTAGAAATTTTATGAGGGTTTTGAAAGATTTTATTAGAAAACACTTGGATCCTGCACAATTATCAGTTCTGAAAGGTGCTTTGCCCACCCCCTCCAGTGGAAGGGCTATTGATCATCTCACAAAGGCAAGGCAGGTACTCACAGAGAGAAGAGTTGAGGTTTGGTTGTCTTTTCAACATCAATGATAAAATTGCATCTAATGTTCACCTCATTCACCCTAACTCCAGTGGTCTGCACTAATTAGGGTGAGGCAAGCAGTGCTGGTTAATAAAGAACACTGTAATTCAGCTTGTGCTGGGCAGTGATTGCGACAAGAGGAAAAACTCAATAACTGATTGAAAAGATGGGCTTTGATTACCAGAAATATCTGGGGCTTTTGTCCCCTGATTGCAGAGCACACACTGCAAAACCCTGCCACCATCAATGACTCTTAATGTCACACTCAAAATACCTTCTCTACCTTTCAAGTTGGGCTCCAGCTTGCCGAGTGGTGCTTTAAAATATTGCAGATGATCCTCACAATGCTGCCTCCTGTTTTGCAAAAGCACTGTTCTGCTTGGCCATGTGTGCCACCATCCTGCTCCCAGGTCCTATATCCAGAGCCATCACATCCCACAGAGCAGCTCCTTCTGGAGCAGCCACCTCGTTCCCTCCACGTTGCACACCGCTGCAGTTTACAGGAAATCTTGCTGTCTGTCTGCTTAGGGTACCCATATGTGTGCCAGGTTTGGTTCTCTCCATCCAGGACAGTTCTTGCCCACTATCAGAACAAGCTGTGCTCCTTCCTTGCCCCCACAACCAGCCATCCCCCAGACGTGTCCTCTGTGCTGGGCCAGCACGGCTGGGACACAGCCCCGCCGCCTCCACTGAGGAGAAAACACACACAGAAAACAAAATATGAAAGCACTGGAAGCCCAAGGGCAACAGCCAGCTCGGGTGAGGTGTGATGTATTGCCCTCATGGCTAATTCTCTCTCTGGAGTGGTAGCCCGGGAAATGTGTGATGGAGAGCAGCTTTTGCAGACGGCCTGATTATCAGGGTGGGAGTTGGAGGTGCAGAAAGCAACCCCATGGGGTTTTCACCCCCTTTGCCTGTCTGGAGCAGCACATTCCAGCTGTGTAGACAGGAGAGAGAGCAATCAAGGATCACTCCTTCCCCCAAAGCCTCTCAGGAGCACTAAGGAAGGTCTACGTGTACTCAGCGAGGCCAAGTTTTCACACCCCATTAGCCCAGAAGGGATGAACTTCACTTCTCCACTCACTTCTCTGCTGACAGAGCTGACCAATTCATTTTTCCCCAGCTGAACAGTTTTCTCTTACAGAAATGCAGATTCAGCAAAATATCATTTTTGTTGACATTTGTAATGGGAAATTATTGAAACACTTCATTTCCAGTTTAGCATTTGGCTGGTTCTGTCTCATCTGGCGTGAAGTAATTAAAACCCAGCAGAGAAGCCATTGCCTCTTAAATCATTCACCAGAGTTTCCCTTCAAGAAGCTTGTCCTGACATTCCTGAGATTAAATAAGATGGAAGGTTGCCTTTTACCCAAAACTTTGAGAATGCTGCTTTCCATTTAACTTTAGAACTTCCTTTCTTGTAGTGAAGCTATTGCTCCAGAAAGCTGCATTTCTAGGGAGAAAATGTGTCTTGCAGCAGCTGAATCACAGAAAGGATGGTTTGACTTAAGGCTTTTAAAGAATTAACAGTTGCCACAACAGGACTCCCTCTTAAGCAGCCAAGGCGGTGCAGAGAGGAGTTGGTACAGGGAGTCCTGCGTGGTTCAGGCTTTTTATAGTGACAGATTTCTTTGCATAATGTATTTTGGGTGAAGCTTCAGGTTTATTTTGTACTTATCTGATGACAGAAAAGTATATGTTAAGGCTTTTAAAGAAAAAAAAAAAAAAAGGAAAAGAAAAAAAAGGAAAAGAAAGGTTTCTTAATCAGCTTATTACAGCCTTCCATGTCTAATAAAGCACTTATATGGCAGTAAACCTGGAATCCTACAGGAGGTTTCTGCAAAGTGACAGATTCAGGTCAGAGCTGTTCATGAGCAGCCAGATTGATTTGTGATGCATAACGATGGCAGAAATGGCATTATTGTTTTACAGGAGAGCACAGAGATAGAATATGCCAGGGCCATTAGAACAGCTGGGTACCCTGGTCTGAAATACCTTGCCTCTGGCCAATGCCTGATATTTCAAATAAATTGGAGCTATTCCACAACTGGTGAGCTATTCCACGACTAGTCACACAGTAGATGTGGTTTTGGCTCCTTAGCTCCCTTCACCCAGGCAACAAAGCCTAAATTTTTCAGTTAACTGTTGCTCCTTTAGGTACAGACTTTGAAAACCACAGACACGGGATGGGTACAACCAGAGCTGTCAGCAAGAGATCCAGTTTTAGATTTTACTTCCTTTCCCTCTACCACTGCCTAATACTGTGACCATGGGCAACTCCTTAAACATCTACTTCTGCACTCTTTCTTGTTTTAAACAAAACCTTTTTAGAGCATGAGTTTGTCCTGTCTGTGTCATCTGGTTGGCTTTTACGCTATTTCTGGTTCTGAATTTGTTGGCCTTTATTTTTATTAATTGAATCCTGAAATAAAGGTACGAGTAATGCTGACCTGAAGGAAATGCTACTCACTTAATAAAGATATCAGAGAGGTACAAAAACACATTCTGAATGGAATTATACTGAAATAGTGAAAGCAATGGCTCCTGTCCAACATTTCCAGGGACAGCAAAAAAAACAACCCTAAAAAACTGATGAAGGACTGGTCCACCTTTATGGGACTGACCCTTGAAAACCCACTGGGAACTTCAGACAGAGCCACATGCATCTTCCTCTTAATTAGAGCTCTTCTGAGAGACTTTGTGACACCAGATCTCCTTTTTCTTACGTCTCAATAAAATGCCAGCTCCTCTGGGGTCTTGGCGTGCGACTGAGGTCCCTCAGTGCTGCATCAGAGATATTAATTCTCATTAAGAAGTGATGCAATCAGAGCTCATTTGGACACGAGCCGTGCCCCTCGCTGGCTGCTGGGTGCACTGTGATGGTTCATCTCGGGCTGAAGGGCTCTGTGCTCCTTCCATCACAGCCTCCCAGGCTCACCTCACCCAACCAGCTGCCGAGATGAGCAAGGTAATTCAGGCTGCCAAGTTGGGGGCTTGATCTTGGGAGTCCTGGGCTTTACAGGCCTGAGATCTGGGATTCTCCCTGCACGTTGCCAGTTACTGAGAACTCTGAATTCCAGCCAAAATAGTATATGGGCATTATCTTACTCTGAGGGGTTTGAACAGTCCCTCTGACTTTCCTGCATCTGCCACACATGTTCAGACCCTCAGTGTTGCAACCCATCGTGCTCAGCACCTTGCAGGACTGAGCCCTTCACTAATCCTCCTAAATCCAAGTCTATTGACTTTCAAAGCACCCCGCCAGGGTTTCTTATCTACATTTCCTGAACAAGCTGCTTGCTTAAGCTGAGCCTTTTTGCATTAGTCTTCAACCAGAGTTGATTTTGAGCAATGAACATGATTAGATTTTCATATCAAGAGGGAATGAAAGTCTGGAGATAGTTCACAAGTATCCTGGAGTGAGGCAGGAGTGATCTACCTTAATTGAGTAGCTTGTAAAAACACAAAAGGTCAGAATTAGTGTCTAAATCCAGCTCAGGCAATATCCAGGTTTTTCTTTCTCATCCTGGAATGAATCTTAACAGAACCCTGAGTCAAAACGTCTTAGGGAAGTTTGAAAGCCAGATCGCAGCCCTTAGATGCCTGACATTTGTAGAATAAGATCCTGTCACCACATGGCAGAGTAAGATTCAGTCCTAAACTACGGCACAACCCCACAAAGAGAGAAATGCTGAATGAGGTCATGGAGCTTGCTGCAGAAAACAGGCTGGAATAAGGATTGCTTCATCTCCAGGAAATTTCTGTTATAGGGGTCACTTTACCCCAAAAATCATGTGAAGACTGTTCTTCAGGCTGGATCTGAGCATTTGGGATGTCAGAAAAAAACCCCACATCGTGGCAGCACAGCATTGCACGTCTTTCTCAAGGTCACTGTCACTGCCTGTGTGAGTGGAACTGGCTGAGGAAATAAAGCACACCTGGAATAACCATTCCCACACCGGCATTCTCCTCATGGTACTACAAAGGTCAGGCTCAGGCCTGGGACTCAGAGAGACTCTGGTCACAGTTCTGTGCAGGCTTTGCCATAACAAGTCACTCACTATCCATTTTGGACTTCTTTTTCCCACCTATAAAATCAGAGCAGTCCTAAACTGACCATGTTTGCGTTAAGTGGCAACCTTGTGTTAATTCAGTGTATGCCCAGGAATAAACCAAAGAGACTTGTATTGTCACAGAGCCCTCAAAATGTAGATTAATAGATAAATTAATTGGTGTATTTTAGTAAATTAAAAGATCAATAATATGCACTTATCAAAAAACCCTGCAGAGAAGAAGAAGCAGAGAAGGTGCAATTGTGTTTCTGCCCTTCTGATGTCACAGTCAGTCTCTCTTGGCTCCCTCACTTGAATTCAGCAGCACCGTAATCCAGGAGTTCTTTCCTCTCTTCCTGGCAGAAGCTTTGAGAACTCCTGACCTTCAGCTCCCCTTGGCACACCCTGTTTGAGGAGATGTGCAAGAATCTTGGAAAATCACCTCAGCTGAACTTCTCTTTCCTATTTAGACAAATCTATGCTCTAGACAACATGACTGACAGTATTAAAACACTGAGCGAATTCAGATTCTCAAAAAGTAATACCCCTCCCACATTTGTCAGTCAAGAAATCTTGACTCTAAACTATTTTTAATACCTAAAATTTCAGCCAAAAATTATTCATTTGGACATTTTCTATTGGAAGCTCTTGTGTAGTTAAAAGTTAAGGTATCTCACAGTGATTTATCACTGCCTAAAACATTCCTAATAAACAAAATGAGTTAGTGTGCTTTTCCCATTTAATTTTGCTTTTTTTTTCCCAGTTTAATTTATTTGAATTTTTCAGCATTAAAATATTATTTTAAGCTGTGTTTGCATGATGTGTGTTATATATATATATTTATATATGTCATGGGCTGGCTTTGTTCATCTCAGAGACAAAACTGAAACAAGGAGGTTATGAGAGACAAGATAGGCTGGGGGAGTGAAAGGAGTCCTCCCTGAGCACTGAGGTCAACATTCCAATTTCTTTTGTGCCTGCCTGTATCTCTTCAGGGTCACCTCACCGGATCTCACTCCTCCACAGATTCTGCTGCCATGGTGATTTTTTCCAGCTATACCTTTTGTAGTTCTCCTGGGGAGGAACCCATGGCCTGTTTTTTTTAGGGGCTCTACACAAGGTCAGATTTCCTTCCTGGCTTACACACAAGTGCTGCAGGTGGACGGGAGCCATGTGGAGATTGCACTGCTCTACAGATAAATGCTCAGGATGGGGACACAAAGATGGGTAACAATCCCTGTGGCTGTTGCTGGAGATGCCTTTCATATCCAAGGGCCAGAGACTTGGATAATTTGCCTTTTTTTCTTGTTACACTGAAGGAAGGTTTGGTTGAACAATGTATTTGTACAAAACACCAATTTTGTCCCAGTTAAAAAATCAAGAGGAAGGACTGAAGTGTCCAACAAGGCTTTTATATAGTATTTTAGTCCTCACTGATTTCCGTATTTATTTAATTCACAGATGAATAATTCTGGTGGCATTAGAAGAAAGTTTAGATTAAGGCAAAGAAATTGTGAGGGTGAGATGATGCATTCTTGGACAATAAGTCTATAATCTGACTGGCTCCAACAGGGTTAATCTATGATTTCAAATTTTCCAAGGTGGAAAGAACATGAAAGTGCCTTCCCCATGACCTCCTTATGCCTTGTCTGACGCACCTCACTTCAGCCTGTCCCCAGAACTCACACCACAGACCATCCTCCTGTGTGTCTGCTCTCAACCTTGCAGCACCTCCTCCTCCTCCTTGCCTCTCAATGAGGGTAAATTCCCCAAGGAAAATGGAGCTGGGATTGGCACCCAGTGTGTCTCCTGCAGCACTGGGACTGAGCAGCCAGGCTGGGGATCTTGCTACACCCCTGTTCAGGAGGCACCATCTGCCACAGCTCCTCCTGAGCCATGTTTTAGCAAGTGGGCTAAAGAGCTAAAAAGAGCATCTCATCCATGGCAGCTGAAGTCCATCACAGCTTGCTTACAGGATTCTGGCTCTGAAGGGAGGCTGGGCAAGTGGCCAAGAAGCCTCTCTTACTTGCCCATGTTTCTCTTTGGGGAAAGGGATTGCTGGCTTAGCATGGCCTGAGATGGCTTTAGGGAGCAGGATGGCTTTAGAGAGCATTGGAGTTCCCTCATCCCAGGTGCAGCCCACCCAAGAAGATGCAAACTCCATTAATTGGATTTCCCAGGGCCTTGGGGCTGCTCTTCACTTCTTTGATGTCACTGGCATAAGCCTTTTCAGCTCAAAAAGCAGCACACCTCTTGGGTTCTCCTATGCAAGAGCAGCCAGCCTTCCTGGGAAGGGAAGGGGCGAGAAAAAAGGGAAATTATCTCCATCCTTGATCTATTCCTCTGCTTGTTGCCCCCTCCCCTCTCTTGTCCACCCACTTCTCATCCCTTCAAGAGGACATTTCTGCTCCAGAACGTGGTTGTTCTTGGAGCTGTGCAGGGACCACTGGGCCTGACTAGGGGGATCTCTGGGGCTGTGCCCTTTGCCTCTGAGGTGGCCAAAGCTGCTGAGGTCCAGATTCTTCCTGACGATTCCATGTGATAGCTAATTAATGGCCTCCCCACGTTTCCATGGCAACTTCATGCTGTGCTCTTAGCCCTGAACCAAATGGACATTCTGCACACTCCTGGTGCCATAGCATCAGCATGTTAATAAGACTTGCTGACGTCTTTTGCTTTCTGCCACACCGGCTGGTGAGTCTAAATTTGAATAGTTTCAAAAGAGCAGATTTCTTAGGAAGCTCCCAATGAATGTCTGTCATGTGACTGGAGGAAAACAGTCCCAGAAGTTTTCTGCATCTGAAGGGAAGAAGGATTTTATGCCCAACCTGGTGCTTTCTCCATGCTTTGGCTTTGGGACACCTGGCATTGACTTTTTCTTTTTTCCTCTGGATTATTTGGAAGCTCCAGCTTTCATGCAGTCCCTAATTTAATGATGGCAAGGGACAAGTTTCTGTCCTGAATTGGTAGGATCACCTCTCTATTTGCTGAGCTCGACAATCTGATGGATTGCTCCCTAACTCCTCCTCGTGCCAAGGAAGGAAGCTGGGTTTTGTTCAGATACAGCCAGAGAATGGCTACTCTGACCTGAGAGTATGAGCATCCCTTTTATCTTTAAACTCTACAACAATACCCACTGATCATGCAGGGTCGAGTTTTATGGTGAAGGGCTTCTCTGGGTCCCCCCTTATTCTGTTCTGTTAATTACCCTCCACTCCAGTCATTGTCTTGTCAAACTGACTTTTATGACCATCATTTCCTCAGGAGCCCATTAACCCCACTGTAGCACTGGTGTGGCCTCTGGGGGGTCTGAGCTGCTTTCTCTCTCTGAGACAGATGTCAGATGTCTCCACATCTCCTATTGCCTGCAGAACAAATTTCCTAAACCAAACCTTGGGGATATTTCTGGGTCTGGCTCTCACAGACTGCCCCTTACCTGGGGAGGGGCTTTTGGGACTGAGCAGTGGAAGCAGAGCATGTGCCCTGCTTAAATTATTTCCTAGCATCAAAAGCAATTATCCACATTTAATTGGCTTGTTTGGGTTTTTTTCCCATTTTTTCAGTGAGCCCTAAATGGTGGTTGAGCTGCAAAATAACTCACCTTCCCTACCTTGAAGGACATGGGAGTTTATTCTTGACATTTTTGCTGCATTCCTACACAAAACTTGAGGCAGCCGTGTTGGAACGTGGCTCCACTGTGTGGTGTTGATGTGCCATCATATCCAGGTGCTCCACCAGCTACTCCCAAGGTGAGTTCCACATGCTGACAGCATGTCTATGCCAAAACTCCTTCCCTCTCCTCCCGCTCCAGCCTGCCCTTTGCCAGCCACGATGGGAATGTTCCCTCATGCGCCTCTCTCAGCTCCACTCCACCCACCTGGTTCTGGATGGGCCAGCCAAGATTTAATGTTGTGTTGGCGCCCAAAACCTTGCTTAAGGTTTATGGAGTTGCCCCCGTTGCTGAAGGCAGAAAATGCCGGGGGCTGCTCATCCCAAGGCATCATTAAAGATACATGAGGGCAATTGATTTGATCCCTACCAGTGCCTCAAACACCAGGCGAGATTTAGGTAATGTGCTGCTAGTTACCCATGAGATCTGAGATTTAATTGCAGCTTCTTTGGCTTCTACTCACTGGACCTGGATCGTTATCTCAAAGGAAGGAATTTATCGAATTAATTTCACTCCGTGTTGGCACGGCCACTATTCCCAGCCATGAGCAAATCCCATCATTGCATGCAGGCTGCAGCTCAGGCTTCTCAGAAGCAGCCGTCAGTATTTTTAGAGCTATAACCATAGTTCTTTCAAGTGTCAGCTCTTTGGGTCATACATGTAATTTAAACAGTACATTTCTATTCCCTGCTTAGATGGATGTAACTGTCAGGAACATTATTTCTACTGATAATTACAAATTTGACATTCATTTCCCATGAATACTCTCTACTATTTGCTTAAAACTCACCTCCATGCATATGATTGCTGCCAAATGTTCTCTTATCAGAAAGCTGAGGCAGAAATGTCACATCTATAAAGAACACTCTTGGAATGGTGCAGTCTAATATGATTTTCTCCTACACAAAGCAAAGACCAAGCAAATGAAAAACAAACACCGGAAAAATGGGCAACCTGAAGCCTCTTGTGTGCACTGACCAGGGGAGAGAGAGATCTTGATACAAGGTAGGGGAAAAAAGCTACTACTAAAGGAATGTCCCTAAAAACATCCTTGCTGTTTAATTCACCCAGATCTTCTCCTGATGCCCATTCTTGGATAGACAGACTTTTGTGACTAATGCACTTTTTTGGGGCTTTACTGATTACCCAAATTGCTTCTCTTTTGCCCTCAGTTGGTAGCTCAGCAGGATAGTTCAGTGAATGCATATTTTCCTTAAGGTATCCAGCTCCTTCTCAGGAAATTTGGATGAGACCAACTTAAATCATATTAATTAAACATTAAACCAGCCTTAATTGCTCAAGTCCCTGGCGTCACATGAACAACACCAAAATGCATTCAGGTCTTTCCAGAATTGTTGTTACTCTCCGAATCTCAGCCTAAGTTTTCAAGTAAAATCAAAATTCCTACAAGGTTCATTTGAGCTCAGTTGAATCAACATATTAAATTTTGAGCCAAACCTGAATCTTGGTCTTTGGATCAGGACTGTGCCCCTTGCTCAGACCTGTTTTCCCCAGGATGCTCCTCAAGCCCTGACAGCCCTCAGGATCAGAGATGTATTTCTCCCTTTCTGGAGGGCAGGAATTCCAGTCTCTCACTAGCACTTCTCAATCAACTTCAACTGAAAAAAAGCTGAGAAATTAAGAGAAACACCTCACTACTCACTTCCCACAGTGTTCAGGATTCATCACCCAGCTCAGCTGATCCTTCATTCACACAATCCATTCAACATCATATTTTTTGTTTAAATCCAAACACATGTCCACACACATTCCAAAAAAATTTACCCACCTTTTGGTTATTTTAGTACTTTTTTTTGGTAACTCAATTCTTTTTAATTTGGCTTTATCCTTGCAATCTCATGTTCTCTTCCCTCCCACCACCCCTCCTCCCTTTTACTAATTTTGCATATATTTTAATAAAATGTTTTCATATATTTACTTTTTTTTTCTTCTTTTTTTTTTTTTTTTTTTTTTTTTTTGTCAAAGTTTAAGGGAGAAAAGANTTTTTTTTTTTTTTTTGTGGACAAAGTGTAAGTGAGACAAGGATATTATTCACAGCCACAGGAACATAAGAAAGTAAAAAGGATTTTTTTTTTTTTTCTTTCCTTTCCCAGTGAGCAAAAATGACCTAGGTACCCTTCAGTGTCTCCAGGTTTCCTTGGAAATGTATTCCCTGGCATTGTGCTTTAGTTTTTGTGGTGATGAGGGCTACCCAGCACTACTGGAAAACCCAGCACCTGAGGCAGAAAGACAAACTCAGCTTTGCCTTTATGATTTTGGCTTTCTCTGCTTTAGGGACTACGAAGAAGGGCCTGGAAGATGAGTGAGTGGAGATTTGCAGGGGCTGCTCCTCCTCTGGCACCAGCGGAGGCAGCACCAGCCCAGTGCAGGGCACAAACCACAGGTGAAGGTAACAGCACAACACATCCCATTTCCCAGCATCTGCTGAGCCTCTGCCTCTGGTGAAACGTCTTCCAAGATGGAAATCCCTCTGTGAGGACACCTGAGCCCTGCTCCCATCCTCCACCTTTTCTGTGTGGTCTCACCAAGGAGGCATTGGTTTTACTCCCCAAGGGCTGCCATCCCCTCCTGTCCTCCAGCAAAGCTCAGCACAGGCTGCAGGAAAAACTCAACATAAAGTTGGCATAAATCTCAACAGAAGAAATAACTTTTATCTTTAACCATTTACTCCCATTATAGGAATAATGGTAGCTCTTTTACATTTACATATAACTCTTGTTCGTTTGTTTGCTTTGATTTTTTTTTTTCTATGTCTCTTTGTCTTGGCACCTGCATAGCAGAAAACTTGGCAGTTCAGTACAGAAGTTTGCCCCTCTCTTTGCTCCTCCCTTTATTTCCTCTGCTGCCCCTGAGGACTCGCAAGCAACACCCCCAAGGTCAAGAGAGAGTGCGGTGTTACCCTTTTATGACGGATTATAGAAATAACAAACATGCCTGACAGTTTTATACATCTGCTAGAACGGGTTTAGTTTTCAACAAATGAAGAATTTCCTCTTTTTTTTTTCCTCTTTTGTATATTAATTACATTTTACAAATCTTATTTTTTCCCCTTTTCTTTCCTTTCCCCCCACTTTTCCTTCTTCCTTTTAAGTTTTTTTTTCCCTCTTTCTTTTTCCTTTTTTCTTTTTTGTTCATTTTATTTTTATACAGCAAAAGGATCAATCACCGAGGTGTCCATTGCTAAGTCCAGGGTTAGCAGAGTTTGGCTGTCATCTGGTCGGACTGTTTGAGGATCTCGGTGTTGTACAGGTCCAGGGCGTGGTTCACTCGGATGATCTCGCTGTTGGTGAGCTTCAGGCGGTGCTTGAGCATACAAGAGAACAGATCCAGCTGGGGCTTCCCCGGGGCCACCGGAGGCGCCAGGCGGTTGATTCGGTCCCGAATATCCAGCAGCAAGAGCATGACGGAGGAGGAGGAGTAGAACTGCCCGCCCTGCGTGTAGGACTGGTTGACCTGCTGCACCGCGCTGCGCAGGAGGTCAGCGTTGAAGCGCAGGCTGTAGCCGTAGACCTGCACGTCTGAGATCTTGATGTAGAACTGGCGCTTGGTGGGGTCGGAAAGGTCCACGGGCCCTTGGCCAGTCTCGTTGCGCAGGAGGGAGGGCAGCCGAGTCCGGCTGCGTAGGTAGATGTGGACGGTCTCAAAAAAGGTTTTCCACCGGTTGCCCAGCAGCAGGGTCCAGTTGTAGCACTGGCTGTTTTGGAGGCGGGTTTTCTCCCAGCGCGGGTAGCCGTACTCCCCGAAGGGCATGTTCCAGCCCTCCGAGTGGCTCCCACTGAACGGGTTGACGTAGACAAAGAACATGGGGTCCAGGCTGCTGTTGCGCATCTGGCAGATGCGCATGGAGATCCCGATCACCATGTGGATGAAGTCCATCCGGTTCTTGTTGCTCTTCAGGGTGAGGGACATGCGCTTGCGCCACCGCGGGTCGAAGAAGGTGTCCAGGCGGATCTCGTTGCTGATGAAAGTGGTGTGCACGTAGAGGCGAGAGTCCATCTTCTGCAGCAGGTACTTCAGCTCCAGGTCCTGGAAGTCCAAGTCCGTCTCAAAGCTGATGAACTGCTCGCTCCGCTCCGAGTCCACGTTCTGGGGCTCGCAGCGGCCTCGGTAAAGCTTATAGCCCTTGTTGCACGAGCCGCAGAGGGAGATGTTGGCAAGGCTGCACATGGCACAGCTGTTGTTGCCCCCGATGATGCAGGGGATGGGGCGCTGGCACAGACTGGTGCCACCGTGGCAAACGCAGCTCCGCTGGCTCTCCAGAAAGGTCCCCCAGAACCCGTTCTCGTTGCAGTAGAGCAGGGACTGGACTCGGGTAAGCCATTCCTGTATCGTCCTGCAGGTGAGGAGAAGGAAGGATTAGTACTGAAAGGCCTCACAGGGGCTTGGTTTTGGCATCTTGCTGGAGCGAGGGTGTTTTCAGGGATATGTCTGAGGCAGAGTTCTCGGAACATCGATGCTCTGCCATGGCCTCTGGGAGCTATTCCAGTCTATTTCTAGACCAAGTCTTTCCTCTGCTGCTTACTCTTTTGGTGGTGAGAAAAAGCCTTCTAAGAAATTTCTACCAGTCAGAAATACTCATCTGAGCTCTCTCTTCACTGTGCTCTAGGATCCGAGTCAGGCTCTGTGTCCTGCCAAGGACCCCAGCAGCACCACGGTGACACGGGAATGGAGCTGAAAAAGCCATGCCAGAGGCTGTGGGGCTAGCAGACATCACAGGGCAGCAGAACTCCCAGGCTAGCAGGAGAAAACTGCTCTTCAGGTCGTTGGCAATTGGCCCCACCCTCTAAAAAACAGACCCAAAACAGGACAAGGCAAAGCAAGCTGCAACCTCTGCTTATGGTGCAGAGCTCAAAACAGTAGAAAAGAGGAAACTGGGATGCACAGAGACAATGTTAAATCTGTTCCTGCTTTAAAAATCCCAAAGACTGCTCTAATTAACCACCTCTTGGAGTCCCTCCCTTAAAATGAGCCTCACTCACCCACTCCTGAGCCCCACCACTCCCACAGCTGCTGGATCAGCACCTTCAACCCCACATCCTGCAGCCCTGGGACGACTCCTAGAGAATGACACTGCAACCCACTTTTTGCACAACCCACTTGCCATGCTGCCTTGTCCCCCTTTTCCCCCTTCCCACTGCCCCAGGAAAGCTGGGTACAGTGATTCCTTTCTCAGCAGCCCTCAGCAGAACCCTCTGTGCAGCCCCTGCTCCCTCCTCTCCGCCTCCCCCCTGGCTAATGAATACTTCATTGTCTCCTCTGGGCAAAAAGTTCTTGGTAGTGCTGCAGTGAGAGGACTGGCTAATGACAAATTAGGATTCAGCCCCTGTAGAAGGAGAGGAGTGATTATGGACAGAGGCTCTCAGAGCTGGATTAGTGAAATTCATGGCACCTGCATCGCCTGACCTCCGAATAATCATTAAGCTGTAGGCTGTATCAAAGAAGGCATTAAATGATACAGCAGCAAAGAACAGCAAGATGACTGGGGGAGGGAGCGAGTGGAGGGATGAGAGTGTAAAACAGAGGAAAGCACTGGAAGGAACGAAATAATCAAGGAGCAGAAGCAGAAAGGCTGAGAAAGAAAGAGAGGAAAATGCACAGGTGAAAGGAAAAATGAGAGAGAAACACAGTGGGCAGGAGTAATGGGTGGAGAAAGGGAAAAACTGCAACAGCAGCAACTGAAAGAGAACAGGCAGGAATGAAAAAACAGGAAGAACAGTAAAAAGGGAAAACCCCACAGAGGGCGAGGGAAAAAGGAAGGGCATTAGGAGAAAAATTCTGAAGCGTTGGGTGTGGGGACAGGCAATTTTCACATTCTTCCTGTGGTACAGGACTGCCAGGGTCTCTTTTGCCTATTCCCAGCCAAGAGGAGCTCTTCTGCTGGCTGGAAGGACAAGGTTGGCTGGGGAGCTTGGGAGCAAGGCAGTGACCTCCGTAATTATCTGCATTAGGAGGAGACAGTGGCAGCCCTGGTCCCCCAAAAAAGTGCACAGGGCTCCTCTTAATTCCTGGGACAGCTCTGCTTCGGAGGGGAGGGGACAACACAGCATAGTGTGGCTGCAAAACATAGCTACAAGCTGACAGCCATGGGCATTTCCAAACCATCCCAGGGGGCTGAGGCTGCCTTCTGCTCACAGGTGAATTTTTGCTAACTTTTCAGCACTACAAATATGTTTTCACCCATCTGAAGACTTGTGCTTCCTGGTTGGAAAGCCAGTTAAATGCACCTGGATTTGTGCAGGGCTGGATTGATGCTTTACACAGGTTCTAGGTGTTGATTATGCCCCTGAGTTCCTGGGCCAAGGACTGCCAGGCCATAGCAGGTGACACAGAATAAATTAGAGTCAGGTGATCACATGCTGTCCATTTTGGGAGTGTTCTGTCTTAGGAAAATATCCCTGGATTGTTCTGTCTTTCTTTATACTAACATCCAGCAGAACAAAACGGGAAAGAAACCTCAGCTGATATCTTGCAATGGACACCAGTAATCCATGGTCCCCAGATGAACTTTGCAGAGGAGGGTTGGGAGGTTGTTTTTTGTTTTTCATGTGTGTGTGTATGTCTCAGCTTTCAGCAAAGACACAAATAGGACTAAAAAAAACAAAAAAACAAAGAAGAAAATGAAGCGGGAGACTACCCACCATCTGCTGATGGCAGCAATAAAGGATGTAATTAAATAAAAATGCAGAATCCAGGGCAGAGCTGGGCACCAACTACAGACATGAAGATGGGAAGTGTGAGAGAGTGAGAAAGAAGTAAAGTGGTATAAATTACTCCATTTTTTTTCCCTGCAAGTGGGACAGGTTAAGAATATACACAGGACCAGCCAAAGCCCTTCAGCTGACAGGAGGTAACTCTTTAAAACACACCCCTCTGCTGGCTCAGGCTCATGGCATTGTACCGAAGAGGTGTCAGAGCAGGAGGGTGCTGGAAAGATCCACTGTTTAGCAGCTGAAAACCAGTACCAGAGTAACCACTGATTGTAATTTAAAATATTCCCAGGGAGGTGCTGGGAATCCCCACCCCTGGAGGTGTTCAGGGAACACCTGGGTGTGGCATTCACTGCTTTGGTTGGGGTGACAAGATGGGGATCAAGCACAGGTTGGATTCACTGCTCTTGGAGGCCTTTTCCAACCTCAATGATTCCATAATTCTAAAGTGAAAATAAATATGACACGCAGGCCAAGCTCTGAGTGAGAATTACTTTGCAGTGTTTTCTGACCGTTGCTCACTGGACGTGTGGTTCCCTGGCAATGCTGGGAACAGGGAGCCAGACAGATTTTTGGGGTTTATTTACAAGGAAAAAAGGCAGGGACTTAAAAATTTCCTTTGCAAACACACCTTTCACTTTCCAACCAGAGCTAGCTGCTCTGGGAGGTAATTTTGGGGTTTTTGTACAGAACAGAGAAGTAAAAAATGCTGTTTTTTTCCTCAGCAGCTGTGAGATGTATTTTGGCTGCAGGCCAGAACACGTATAAGCCCTCTGCCCATTGGATGTTATTTCTATTTTACATTCAGTGCTTTAAAATAAAACTACTGGTGATATTTGACATCCAAGTTTTATTAACTGAGGAGTGGTCTCCTTTTTAAACCAACAGACTTGCCTCTGTTTTAAACCCGTAAATTTTCCTCGGTTTTGAAAAAACGTACAGACTAAATATATCAGTATCTGTATCTCTATATTTATATTTACATTTTATTTATATCAAGAAAATATATATCGATAGATATATAGAAAGAGATATAGCTATTTCTGTCTCCTTAGCCATTGCAAAGGGTCATGGAGAATCAACCTAATTGCCAAAATATCTACTCTTCCTTTCTTATCTTCCTTTTGGAATCACCACCACTTCCTTTCCCTGAGGTTAATCAACAGCAATTTCTTTTTTTTCTTCTTCTTCTTTTAATTTTTAATTTTTTTTTTAAATATTGCCTTTGAATATCTAAAGCATGCTTACAATTATGTGTATTAAAGAGAGAGAGGCTTGCTCTTAATAGAACCATGCCATCCTTTCAAAGCCACTGGCATGCTTGATAAGCCTCTGTCATTCTGTACAGCAACAATTAGAAAATGAGAGTATTTCCCATCTCTGTGAGGAGAAAGATGGGTTGCACCTCTTCCACTACAGAGCTCCTACCACACTGCTCCCCTGCTTAGCTGCAGATGCAGAATGACAAACAAGAAAAGAAATTATAACATGCCTGCTGATGTTGACTTAAACAAATCAAGCACATCAGTCAGTTAAAAACCCATCTGCCATCATCCATTCCACCCTCCTTCCCCCAGATTTCATTGTAGTAGTTGGAGGCTCCCTTTCTGCTTGGCTGGGTTTTTAAAATAGATGATAAATGCTGAAGACATATTTGTCTGAAGGTTTTTGGAGCAACGTGGTTGGATGGAGAGTTCCTCGCTGCTGCTTTGTTGTCGTTGCTGTTGCTGTGGCACAACTAAAAATCCACCTTGGAAATGCCTGTGGCTCATCCAGCACTCAGCCTGGTCAGAGCAGCTCAGCCAGTTGGCAGGGATGGGCCAGGTTTAGGAAGCTCTCCAGAGACTTTATTTCATAATCTCTTACATTTAATAGATATTTCTCCTCATCCCTAGTAAGTCCATCAAATCTTTGTCTGGAAACATGAGATTTCTTGGTAATTAAAGAGGTGTTAAGTCCTGGAAGAGTTTTCAGAGCTGCACAGTGATGAAATGAAAAGTCAGCGTGTTCAGCAAGCAGAGAGCTGGATAGGAGCAGCAGACAGCAGTCAATCTGTCAATTTTCTCTAGAAACTGAATATTCAGATAATGAAGGAAGTGGACAAACAATTTCTCTCCAAATATTAACTTGGCCTGACCCTTCCAAGAGAAGCATGGAAGAAAAGGCACTCAAACACTTTTCCCCCAAGATTTTCAGAATTGTTTCAGTCCAGACAATGCAGAAAGATACAGCAAAAGATGCTTAATAAAATCCAGAAATGCAAGTCTCCAAAAATGACTTGAAGCAAACTCAGCTACAGGTTAGAGCTGAAAGGAAGCCAGCAGGAGAGGATTATTAGATATCAATAGTTGCTGTAGCACTAATGGAAAATCTCCTCTCTCCACCTGTAATAACCTAGCAAGGTTTCTGCTCATGGAGGTTTTACAGGTTCACATTGCATCTCACAGCAAAAACGTGATGTATTCTAAGTGGAGCTAAACCTTCTCCTTTCACTCTGGAGGTATTGAGGAGCACAGTCAAACAATGGGCTGAAGCACCTTGTGCTCCACATGTCTCTTTTATCAGCAAGGGGAGGCTGAAAGCTGGGCTGTGGATCTTGGGGGAAAACCACAAAGGAGCAGCTCAGTCTGCAGAACAGACTAAACATATTCTTGCAGAACTTAGAGAATAAGTGATGCCCTTCCCCCGGGTAGGTAAAACCCCACAGAAGGGATGTGAGTGTAGTCAGGAACGTGACAAAAGTTACCTGCACCTCCAGGAATTCCAAGATTTTACCGTTTCCCCCAAACGCCCATGCCAACACACCCTACCTCCAAACCCAAGCTCAGCTCAGCCCCCAGCCCGGCTCCCTGTGCCCGAGGAAGGATGGAGGTACCTTTCCCTAGGCAGCTGGTGGTTAGGATTGTGCCGACACCGGACACTGAGGCCAAAGAGTTTGCGGGCAGTGCGCTGGATCTTCTGGCGCTGGGCTTCCAGCGAGCTCTGCAGCAGCTTGTAGCGGTTCTGCAGGTCCCAGTCGTTCCCCCAGTGCTGGTGGATGCTCCCAATGGTCAGGAAGTGGTTGCTAGGTAGCCTTTTCATGAAGGATTTAAACTCATCTGGAACACAGGCGAGAAACGGGGGAGAAATACAGAGGTTTCCGAGCTGTAATGGGGTTACAAAGCTTTGCACGAGCAGGGTGGAGAAAGAGCAGTGATGGACGGGGCCATGGGCTGTGCCAGGGGAAGGTGATGTCTGTGAGCTCACTGGTCTGCCACTCTGCCCCACAAAGCCACTAATTCCATGGCTGTTGCTGCTCCCATATAGGGAAAAAGAACTCCTATAGTGAATGTCAAGGTGAAACGACACAGCTAAAGTGTACAGGGTGGAGGGGAAGGAAAAAAAAAATCTATTCCCTGGAACATGATGTTATAGTCTAAGGGTTATAAACAAAAAGCTGGGAGTTTTAATCATTGTCAGTTAAGGAGTTCTCATTTACATTGTTTTTCAGCTGCTCCTGAAATGTTTGTTGTTGAAGGCCAAGCATTTTGCTGTGTAATTAAAAAATAAAGGGGAAAACAAAGCTTTAAAAATTCCCCAGAGGAAAGGTTTGGATGCTGGTAAAATGTCCTGCTTTTGCATTTTTTAAAAGGAGCATCCTGATTCTTACCTCTCATTTAACTCCATTTGAAGTTAAATGAGTTGCATTTTGTAATGAGGAAAATAAGATAAAATAGTTTGCAGGGCTTGGGTGAGAACAAAAGGTGTCAATTTTAGCCAAAGGGAACAAATCCAATTGATCGAAAAATATATTGTTCAGTGTTGCTCTTTGTGATGTTTGTTGTTTTTTGATAACTTTATTTCTATTTTATTTTTGTTTGATAATGAAAAAAACCCCATTATGCAGGGTTTGTTGGAGCAGTTTTTTTTCATCACAATCAGAAATTCTGATACTGTTTCTTTTTATGATCAGTTCTTCCTTCCTACCTGAGAAAGGTGGTTTGCTCAGACTCTGATTACCAGGCTGGGACATCTTCAGATGGGAAAAAAAACCCCCCAAAAAAACCCCCAAATGGTTCTAACTCTCTCAGGGGAAAATAACTCAATTTTTGATGCTAGAAAACCATATTTGACACAGTGAGACCTTGAGAAATGCAATGAGCGGGACAATAAGAGCTCCATAAAATGCAATAAGGACAAGAGCAGTGTTTTTGTACCAGGAGAGAAAAACCCCACATGTCAGCAGAGGCTTGGGCACAACCAGCTGAGGAAAGTCCTGGGGACTGAGCTGGGTCGATATCCTGTTCTCCCTGGGAGAATAAAACTTCATAGTGGGCTGAATCCAGCTGGTTGGGGAAGTTGATGTTCACCTTTTCTTGGCACTGCTACACCTGAGGCGCCCACTACAAGGGATGAGGAGAGGCTGGGAGGGCAGAGCCGGGGGACACCGAGGCGCTCCGGGGCCTGAGCACAGGTTCTGCAAAGTCAGGTGTGGGGAGCTGCACTGGTTTCATTTGGCAAAGAGGAGGCCAGGGGGTATTTAATTACAGCAGCAACTGCTCAGAAGGTACTCACAGATGTGAACAAAACTCCTCTTTTGAGAGGCAGTTGCTATAACAAAGAGCAATACGCAGTCTGCAGCTAGAGAAATTAAAGTGATTTACTGAAAAACTTTGTTGCTTGGAGGTAATGCAGTGCTGGAACATGATCAGAGATGTATAAAAATCTCTCATTTTAGATTCTGCTACACAAAACCAAGGCTGATCTGACCTAGTGCTGGCTGTGGTCCTGCTTCTAGAGGGAGGCTGGACTAGGACCCTGCCAGAAACTTCCCAAACAAGCCAACAAGAAGTGTAATCATCTTTTCCTGTACATTATCTACATTATTTCTCTTCGTTTCCCAATAGATTTTTTTTTTTTTTTTGGGGGGGGGGTGTTTGTTGGTTTTTTTGAGGTGTTTGTTTTTTGTTTTTTGGTTTTTTATTCCTTCATCATCCTATTTTCAGAATGAAAAGGAGAGCTTGTAAAGGCTGAAATATTTTCAAATAAAAAGGAATAATCCATAGAACAAGTGGAGAAAATCAGACCCCATAATTTCCATCCTATAGTACAAAAGTTAAAGATATTTGCATAACAAATTTCCTATTATTCATCAGCTTGCAGTTCATCCTTAACAAAGCAATCCAAGTTATACTTTGCCTCACAAAGGATATCTGTACGTTAGTCAGTCCCATCCTAACATGGATGGCAAATGGGTGTTCACATCCTGCTCATCACATGGTGCAACCCAGCTCTCCATAAAAATAACCATCACCCCTGCACTACCAACATCCGTGGGACATCTGCTTGTCTCCTTTCTCCCCAAGGATAACCAAGAGATTTTGGGGTTTTTTTAAAGTCATCTCTCAGGTTTTCACTCTGATTTTAATGCTGCTTCCAGTGCCCTTCTCCTTCCCAAACTCGACTCTGCTTTTCCGTGCGCCTCTGAAACCACCATCACGTATAATTGCTTCTGTTGACCATGCTGATTACTCCGGGTACCTTTCAGCAGTAAAAGCCTTGCATTTGCTTCCCGCCCCTTATAAATCAATTTCCTCAAAAGCCTTTTTGTGCAGGAGCCCAGGCTCTTTTCCCTCTGATGATGAATGTGCTACATTTTTCATCGAGACGGGCAAGGCAGGAATTTCGTTGCAGTGTGCACATTTTGCTACCGCAGTGCAACGTTGGGGGAAAAACAAATGAGCAGCAAATCTGGCAAAATGAAAGCTGGACGGGGTTGTTTAAAATTAGGGTGATGAAGGAAAAAAAAAAAAAAAGTACTTTAAAACCAACATGGTTTCTCCATTATTTATATTTATTTCCAACTCTGCCTGGAAATCAGTGGTATGGATGGGGGTATTCCCTGTTTCTGGGAATGGTTCATTCTTAACCCTGAGGATTTCCAATTAATTAACAAGTCTGTTTGCATTTGTGGTTATTTTATTCCTCTGCACAGCAAATCTTGCTGCTGACTGGAACTACACCTCCCGTGATGCAGCTTGGGCCTTCTTTCTGCCGAGTCACCCCGTCCCTAAGGCAGTGCCATGGCAGTGACTCAGCATCACAAGTGGCACCACAGGGAATTGACAGGTCAGACATCTCTTTCACTGATGAAATTTTCCTTTTTGCCCATGTGAAAAAAAAAAATCTCATTTACATCAGAAAGCAATAGTTTTGAATAAAGAAACGAATTAACAAATAAAACTCCATCAAGGGACTTAATTAAAAATTGGGGTTTTTTAATCCACAATCACAGAAATTTTTGACCAGCCATTCTAAACTGCCAAGAATAAGGCAGTGTTATTTTTATCAATATACCCACAAGCAGTGAAGCACAGGGCTAAAAAACTGAGCTGATTCAAAGCAGCTTCAGTTCACTGCAGCCTCCTTGACTTTGAAGATACTATTCCAAATCACAGCAACTCTTGATTTGCCCTGCACGACTTTTTCAAATTAACAGAGGATCCAACACAGACCAGAAGCAGAATACAAATGTTTTGGGCTTTCAGTAGCCTCCTGTGCAAAATGGTATTTGCTTTCAGAGCACTCCTGTGCCTTTCAGTCCACTTTATTGGAAAAGCCTTCAGATGTCATCAGAGATTTCTCCTCTGCTGTTCATAATGAAGAAAATCCTCTAGTTATTGGGAATATTTATTAAAACAAAGAAGCAAAACACTAATACTGCAGTCTTTTGTGATAGCAACTTCCATCTCGAAGGATAAGTTCACGCATGATGCATCAAAGTGATGAATCAGATACAGCAGCTTCAGACATAAAGATAATCACTCCATCTAACCCTGAAAAGCCTCCAGCCCTGGGTGGAATATGGCAGAAATTGCACTGCAATATGTCACTTTAACATGGCAAATGAAAAACACCTTCCCCCCTTCAAATCTCAAGGGGAGGGAGCCTGAATATCATTATCTACCCCGACCTGTGCTTGGATCGCGCGCAGCAAGGACAGAATGTGGGACTGGAACTCCCCTCTCCACAGGGCTCCCTCCTTCTCAGTGCCTGGGTTCCATCCCCTGGGAAGGGAAGGGGATGGATGAGACCAGCCTGTGGCTCTTGAGCACCCCATGTGAAGATCCTGTGGCAGAGCTAACAATTGGTAACACATAACAGCAGAGCTGTGCAAGTACTCCCTGTAAACTTGTGTGGCACTGAGCTGTCCAAAGCTCCTGAAATCCACATTTCTGGCTTGCCCTGGTGTTACCCACCCCATCCAGGAACCCTGTGAAACTCACAGGAAACATCTGACCTCATTAGCTGGTGACCTCTGCCTGGGAGTGCCCCAGGGCGCCTGTGGGCAGCTGGTCAGGATGGCCATTGGCCTCGGGCCATTGCCTCCCACTCTGGCTGCTCAGCTGAGCTCCAGGGTGACAGCATCACTGGGACATAAGGGTCTGTGCAGCAGCACAAACACCAGCAGGGGCCACGTGTTGAAGTAGGAAACAAATCCTGGACAGCCCTTCCAAGAAACATCACAGGATACTGTGTTTCAGCCTTTAATGGGATTAGGGTGGCTTTCAACATGAAGAATTAAGGAAAACTTGTGAAGGATTCATCTTGAATTGAGCTAAATGGTCCTTTGCTCACAGTTTTCCTTCCTGACATGGAGATCTAGGCAGTTGTGACAATAATAATTGAAGAAAATGTGTTGGAAAGTGGCTGGTTAGGACTGAAAGATGAGAGTCAGCACAAGGACAAGTTCCTGATGACGTCCTGCTTGGTGCCTGCATGGGTTCAGGGCAGGCAGGCCACTTGCTAAAGGACAAAATTTGCTGAAAATGTTGTTCTTTCCTATCTCAAACCCTCAGGAGTGTGTAGCCTGTGAGTACAACACACCTACTACAGGTAAACTACTCCCACTAGCAGCATCAGCACAGAACAAACTCTGCTGACATCCCCAGCCTCACCTGGGGAGAAAGCGTAAAAGAGAAACGTTCCCAGCAGCAGACATTGCTCTACAGGAGAGAGGAATCATTTTCCCTTCTTCTCCCTCCCTCAAAGGAGGTGTCATCTGGCCTGTGTGTTCTCCTTCTGAATTGCTTTCACCAAAGCAGAAGAAAGCATTCATGCAAATCTGAAAAGCAATTTCTGCATCATTCATACTGTGGAAGTTTCTCCACAGAACTATTAAAAGAGAGATTTGGGGATGTTTTGGTATGAAAAATCAGATTTTTTAACCAAACGTATACTTCCATGGAAAATTTTCCTGCGTACATAATTCCATGTGTGGTGTGTGTTCCTGTCTCTGTGTTTGATAGAGGATAAAAGAGTACTCCCTCAAGACAAAGATCCTGTGTTTAGGTTCAGTATCCTCTATCTTTTAGCCAAACTAGATCATCATACCGAGGGAATAAAAGGTTTTATGACCTGATGTGACCTGCCACAAATTGAAAAAGCAAGTTTTGCTCAGTTACCTGAATTCTCCAGATCTTTATAGGCTTCTGTCCAGGTCTTGGCCATGTTTGCCAGGGTGTACTCCATGATCTGGATGTCAGTGATGGGGCAGTTGCACTGCGGGAACTCCTCGGAGCACTGGCAGCCGCACTGGCTGTCCCGGCAGATGTACTCGCCCTCCCCATTGCACATGATGTAACTCAAGGCAGACTGGACAAACTTCTCTTGTAAATACTGAGGAAAGATGATCTGGAGACCTGCAGAGAGAACAACAGGGTTATGGGTGGGGGAAAAAAAGTAAATTAAAAAGGAATTTCAGGTGTTTGTTCCTCTTTTCAAAACCCGTTTCATTAACAGCTTGGGAAAGTTATGGTGAAGAATTAAAAGCTGTTGTGAATAAGCAAAGTACAATTTGCATCCCTCCAGGGCAAGTAGAGATTTAGCTGAGAACAGAACCCATTTCCTCTGAGGGAGAAGGGTGACAAGGAACTTCCCCTTCCCCTACACCGTTTCTTCCCATTCCCAGATCCCAGTGCAGTACAAAGGCCCTGAATTCAAAGCCTTCCTTATTCCAGGTGCAGTGGTTTTGGTCTCCTGAAACCAGGTGCTAGTTCAGAAGCAATGAGCATTGTGCTGCTCTGACCTGTTTTGAGACACTGAATGGGTTTGGTACCACAGAAAAAAAGGAAAATACACACTGAAAGGGAAAATAAGAAGGAACAGAAAACAGAAGAAAGGAAAATAACACAAGAGGGGATTTATAAAAGACCCTTGCAGAGTTAAGTGCCCAGCTCCCACAGCATAAATACAGGAGCTGGGTACCTGAGCCTTCGCAGCTTGCTCCCTGCTAGGAAGGCTACTTGCCAAATCCTATAAAAGTGCAAATGGATTTAGTGCCAATGATTTCAGAGTTGCTTGGCAGACTTACATTAGCAGGGAGATCTATCCCCGTGTCCCTTCCTCCATGGCAAGTGTTTGTGTATCCATCCATCTGTGCAGGCATCAGTGTAAGTGCACCCTTGCTCTGGTACCAGGGGATGCAATAACAGTTCAAGTGTTCGCCCCGTGCACAGTGCACGTGGTTTTCCTTCCTGTCCTCCTCCAGGCTGCCCGTGGATCTCCCCGAGGATTTGCAGCTGCTTGCTCCTACCTGTCAGCCCCTGTCAGTGTCTGTGGTGCCCGAGGCAGGGGACGGGGACTGCGAGTGGGCCTTGCAGGGGACCACTCGGGAATCGGGAAAGGCCAGGGACTTTGGAGAGGCAGCCAGGGGAGTTTATGGCCTGGACAGCAGCACTGAACTGCGGTGTAACGAAGGCACGCGGGTCAATTACCCATCTGTTTGTGTTTCTGCTGCGCTGAATTACCAGATCCATGCCTGACAGCTCACTGGAGGGGAATGAAAATCAGACAATAATTCAGAGGATGAGAGTGTGCAGGAATGGCAAAAAGGGTTGTGACCCTTTTCAGGAGTGCAGGCCCATCTCTGATGGGTTGTGTTCACCTCAGACAAGAGAAAAACAGCAGGTGGTGACCCTGGGACCCCCATTACCCTTTTGCTTTTGGATCCAGAGAAGCATCTCAGCCTTAATGAGGTCCCTCTGGAAGAGCAGGTTTGGGGGCTCAGGAGGCTGTGGAAGGCACAGGGAGCCCTGTTCCCTCTTCCCCTGCTCTGGGTGAGCACCATGCCTGGTGCAGCAAGCTCCCCCTCTGCCTGACCCCAGGCAGGAGTTTGCAGCACCCTCCAGCTGGAAATATGTTTGTGACACTTGCATAGAGAAGGATTTCCAGCCTGGCATTCAGAGACTGTTTCTGCACAGATCCTGCTGCCTTTTCTGCATTGCTATTTGGGACTGGAAAGAACAACGAGCTGACCAGCACAGCATCCCTGCAAACACCTCAAAACTGGCCTGCAGAGGATCACCGTTTTAAGGTCCCTTTTGTCTTTCTGAGATGTGTCTCAACCAGAAGCTCAGATTTCTTCCTGCGTTCTCCAGGAAGTCCTGAAGCTCAGCCTCTTCCAGGGATTATAATGATAGGACAAGGGGGAGTGACTTTAAACTGAAAGAGAGTAGGTTTAGATTTGATATTAGGAAGGAATTGTTCCCTGGCAGGGTGGGCAGGCCCTGGCCCAAGGGTGCCCAGAGCAGCTGTGGCTGCCCCTGGATCCCTGGAAGTGCCCAAGGCCAGGCTGGATGGGGCTGGGAGCCCCCGGGACAGTGGAAGGTGTCACTGCCATGGCAGGGGGTGGAACAAAATGAGCTTTAAGGTTCCTTCCAGTGCCATTCAGAATTCTGTGATTTATCTGAAACAACATCACCACAGAGGGATGGTCCCTTGTCAAAGCCCCACACTGATATTAGTGATGGTCCCACCTGCAGGACCCCAAACTTCCCTTCAGGATGGAATGAAAGTGCAGTGCTATTGGAGACCTGATCCACAGAGGGGACGGGAGAGCCTGGAGGCAGCTGTACTCACTGAGCTCTCAAGCTCACATGAGAGCAGAGCTGGACTTCTTGATGTGCACTGACTCTTCATTCATGGTCCAAGTCCCATGAATACATTTTCCACTCCACTTCATGGAGGAGTAACCTGCTCTGGCTCTTTGAATATGATCAAATTACCTCAGGCTCTTAAGTTCTCCATAGTTTCTCTTTGAATTTTAACTCAGGTAAAGCACAACAAGATGTTTGATCCCAGCTACAAATGATCCTGGCTTTGGAGATTTTTATTTTATATTTCCTGGAGGAAATAATAGGGGTAAAAACAGCAACTGAAGTTTCAGGGGAAACACCTCCCATTGCAAGGGATATCCACTGTGCATTCCAGCAGATGCAGAAACATGAATACCCTGTAATCTCCAAAACACAACAAGCTTTAACACTGCAGTGTTTCATATGGCACTAGCTTTTTGCCCATAAAACTGGTGGTTTCTGGAAAAAAAATAACATTTCCAGGAAAACCTCCTCTTGTAAAAAAGAATATAATATTTAAGGGGAAATCAGACCTCTGCACACTTAGCACCAACTCAACAAAGCACTTATATCAATGCTTGACTTCACCAGGAAAGCAGCTGGGTTGGAACCCATCATTTGACAAGAAGCACTCAGAGCTGTGTTTGCACAAGTGGCACCCGAATCCAGCCGCTCACGGGAGCACCAGTGTGCACACTCCAAACACACCCCTGACTTTCACACAGGCTGCTGGGATTATGGGCGACGCATCTTCCAGCCAGGAATTTCCTTGTGGAGGAAATCAGCGTTACTGAAATACAGCTGTGCCTATTTCCACAGAAGTACTTTCGTAGTCATACACATAAATACTCACAGGTTCCTCATCATCTCCAGACAAGGGCAGATTTATTTGTTTGTTTGTTTGTTTGTTTATTTAAAATTTCAATTTTTTTCTTTTGTTTTGAGCATCTCTGTGATCAGACATTTTACAAGCACTGTGCCAGCAGCAGCACCTCACCCAATCCTGGCATCCTCTCTTTCATGAGTAGTTCTATCCCATGCCCAAGCAATAAATACTGCTGGAATTCAGGGGGTCATGGCTGTCAGTAAAGCACAGGTGGCATCAATCTTTGGAGACCACTCTGGGTGCTTCAGTTGCTACCTGGAAAGCAGGAAAGCTGTAAACCCAAGGAATTTAACAGCCCCGCTGAGCAGCTTGTGCTAGCTGGGAAAGCCTTGCTGACAGCCACAGCATTAAGAAAATATATAAATATCTAAATAAAAATGTAAATATAATTATATATATATAATATTAAAATTATATATATACATATTTTCTTTATCTCATATATAGTTGTAATTTTATATTTATGTATTTGCTATTATTTGTATTTTATACTAATATTATTTTGGGGGTTTTTTTTTGTTTGTTTGTTTGTTTGTTTTTTCAGTCTTTCACTGTTGTCTACTGATGAAACCACCTCATGTCAGCAGCCAAGAAGGGCAAGCTGGTCTTAAAAACTGGGCTATTGGACCATTTCCATGGGGAGAATCCCCCAATCCAAGCCAGGGGGCAGAAGGAATGGGCTCATCCCCGTCAGTGGCCTCAGGAGCTGATAACAGATGCACAAGGTAAGTTTGCTGCTGACTTGAATATCTTAGTTTTGAAGGTAACTTATTGATCAGAGGAGGAATTCTGCCACTTTGTAAAGCATGAAATTCCTCNATTTCCAGGAAAACCTCCTCTTGTAAAAAAGAATATAATATTTAAGGGGAAATCAGACCTCTGCACACTTAGCACCAACTCAACAAAGCACTTATATCAATGCTTGACTTCACCAGGAAAGCAGCTGGGTTGGAACCCATCATTTGACAAGAAGCACTCAGAGCTGTGTTTGCACAAGTGGCACCCGAATCCAGCCGCTCACGGGAGCACCAGTGTGCACACTCCAAACACACCCCTGACTTTCACACAGGCTGCTGGGATTACGGGCGATGCATCTTCCAGCCAGGAATTTCCTTGTGGAGGAAATCAGCGTTACTGAAATACAGCTGTGCCTATTTCCACAGAAGTACTTTCGTAGTCATACACATAAATACTCACAGGTTCCTCATCATCTCCAGACAAGGGCAGATTTATTTGTTTGTTTGTTTGTTTGTTTATTTAAAATTTCAATTTTTTTCTTTTGTTTTGAGCATCTCTGTGATCAGACATTTTACAAGCACTGTGCCAGCAGCAGCACCTCACCCAATCCTGGCATCCTCTCTTTCATGAGTAGTTCTATCCCATGCCCAAGCAATAAATACTGCTGGAATTCAGGGGGTCATGGCTGTCAGTAAAGCACAGGTGGCATCAATCTTTGGAGACCACTCTGGGTGCTTCAGTTGCTACCTGGAAAGCAGGAAAGCTGTAAACCCAAGGAATTTAACAGCCCCGCTGAGCAGCTTGTGCTAGCTGGGAAAGCCTTGCTGACAGCCACAGCATTAAGAAAATATATAAATATCTAAATAAAAATGTAAATATAATTATATATATATAATATTAAAATTATATATATACATATTTTCTTTATCTCATATATAGTTGTAATTTTATATTTATGTATTTGCTATTATTTGTATTTTATACTAATATTATTTTGGGGGTTTTTTTTTGTTTGTTTGTTTGTTTGTTTTTTCAGTCTTTCACTGTTGTCTACTGATGAAACCACCTCATGTCAGCAGCCAAGAAGAAGGGCAAGCTGATCTTAAAAACTGGGCTATTGGACCATTTCCATGGGGAGAATCCCCCAATCCAAGCCAGGGGGCAGAAGGAATGGGCTCATCCCCGTCAGTGGCCTCAGGAGCTGATAACAGATGCACAAGGTAAGTTTGCTGCTGACTTGAATATCTTAGTTTTGAAGGTAACTTATTGATCAGAGGAGGAATTCTGCCACTTTGTAAAGCATGAAATTCCTCTTTAAAAATGAAGAGCAGCACAGATTTGGTATAGGTTTATCTTAGATAACTACAGGCAGAATATGAAGTATCTGACAAGGGAACATGTCCTTAATTCACCTAGAAAAACTATTAGAGAGAGATGTTTGGCTTTAGACTGCATATAAAAGGCTTCCTGCATTAAAAGAGGTAAAATTTCCCAGCTCTAAATTAGAGCTATTTGAAACATTTTCCACAGAAGAGTTCTCTGTTGAAAATGCAGTTCCATTGAAGCATTTTGTGAGAGCATGTTGACTCCAAAAGCACTTTTGACTTTCTAAATGTGTTTTTTTTCATACTCCCTCATTTTGCTGCACTGAAAAGCTGAAATGTTTTGTGTTGTCATTACTGTTCTGCCCATCTTGGAAACAGCTTTAATAGTAATTGTAATGTAAATTCTAATGTTATATTATCATATATACTATGTAGGTATACAATATATCTCTCTATGTAGTTATTATATATGTATAATATATAAGGGTATCTACACATATATATAAAACAATATACTATTAAACATTAAAATATAATATATTTAATATAGGTATTGTATATAGCATGCATTATGTATAGGATTAGAATATATGACCATATTTGATATAGCAAAGGGTCTGATATGCAACATTTCCTGTTTACTGTTGCACAATAGAACAGCACTGTAGGACTGTACCTCACTGAAGTAGTGCTATGCTCTAATATTGACATACACTGTCAATAACAGTATTGATACAACATGATATGCCTCTGAAATCTGAATTTCCTGAATTTTTTCAAAGTATTGCCTTTTTTCTGTCTAATTTTCCAATTTCAGCCCAGGACACTCATCTGGGGAACACAAATTGCCCTTTCCCAGCAGGCTGCTGTAGAGCTGCTGGCATCCTGCCCTGCACCACCACAGGGATCCTGCTCCAGGGAGTGCTGGGAAAAAGGGAGACCTTCTGTGCCTTCTGTGCTAAATATCGTGTATATATATGTGTGCATATGTACACCCCAGTGCATGTCATGCATACTGAGCCCACAGGGATACTGGTTTATAAATTAGTGATTCTTTTTTGTCCCAGTAACCACACCACAGCACCAGAGACCCTGCACTGTCCTCCCCCAAAATCAACCTGCCCCAAACCTTTGTCTGTTCATGGAATCATTTGGCTTGGGAAAGCCAGGATGATCGTGTGCAACCTTTGACTGATCACCACCTTGCCAGCCAGAGCAGGGCAACCAGTGCCACACCCTACCCAGTGTCTCTCCTGAAAGGCACAGCTTTGAAACCCCAACTCCCTGGGCTGGGCAGCAGCAAGTTCAGACAGAGAAATTCTCCCTGTCATGAAGAAGCTGCTCTTTTATTGAGCCAGGCTCAGAGCTGGAGTGACACAAAGGCAGGAACATGGATTTCTGTCAGCAGCTCATGCTCAGCTGCTAATCAGATCAGAGGAGACTTGGTCACGATCCATTACCTGCTGCAGCCCTGTGCCTAATTCATAATGAGGCCTCTCAGAGCAGAGGAAGGATCCTGGGTAATTATACCAAGAACCACACTCCAGATTAGGTAGAAAACTCAGGCGGAGCTTTAAAGGCCACTTTGTTTTATTAGGAAGAGCTCCTGCCTTCCTCCTTTCCCTCGCTGTCTCCTTTGCCTTGGCTCCAGCCTCTCCCTGCACGGGATTCAGCCATGGAGCTCCATGAAACCCACCTCGGGTGACCCCCTAGGTCCTCTGTCTGCTCCAATTGGAGGTCTCAGCCTCATCTCCTCTCTCCTGATTTTCCCCTCTTCCCCCACCTCCTCTCTCCTCCCCTGTTTTTTCTTCTCTCTTTTAGGATCAGATAACCAATAGAGGTCTATTGATTTACCCACTTGTCTGCCTATAACCCGAGCTGCCTGCTGATTTAGCTGCTTCCCCATTTATCTCGTGTGTCATCCTTGGGTTTTCATTACCAGCAGCTATCATCACGGTGTAAAAAACCCCTCAAACTGCTTATTGTTAATTAGGTAAGAACCAGAACTCAGTGATTTGGATAATCACCAGCATAGTGAAAACAACCTGCCTATTATTTTTAAAGGCAAATAATAACAACAATAATATTATATCCACAACATTACTTGGTAAATGAAACCTAGTTTCTGTGAAACCAAAGATTAAAACAGCACTTGCCAAATTATACTCAAAGCGGAAGATGTAATGTAGCCCATTCATCTGAAAAATTAAAATTTGTGCAAGTACAAGGATTCAAGAAATAAAACCATCTGGGCAAATGAGCAATTAAATCCCACATTTCCTTATTTTGTCAAAAACTTGGGAATAACCTTCATAAATTACATGCCCAGTGAATTTCCTCCTTCTACTGAGGTTGACTTCTTGCTAACCAGCATGTATTTATTTACTAATTCAGCCATGACCTCTATCTGTTGACTTCTGGACTAGCTCCCCAAGTGGGATTGAAGCCATGGCTTCTAGCATCCAAATAAAACCTCTGTGACTTTTCCCAAAGATTATGGTCATTAGAGAGTCCTGAAAGCTGATCCGCAAACCTCTTATACAAATCAGCAGTTCGGGAGGGACAGAGAGACGTGGGTAGAATTCTCCTTCAGTAATAATGGAAGAGGTCATTTTTTTTTTCCTTATGTTGATGAGTGCATCATACACAGAAGTCCATCAGAATTCGATGGCAGAGGGCACTCAGACACTTCAGCATGGTCAGCCCTGGCTCTGCTCAGCTGAGCCTTGTGTGAAGCCACCAGAAGCTTCAGGGAGCTTCCAGACACAGCAGAATCACAGCACAGAGAATGGGGGAAAGGCTCAGGAAAAGGGCAGCCCTCTCCCATCTCCACCCCTTTGCTCCCTGGTTACTGAGCCCTACCTTGCAGGTGGAGTTTGCTCTCAGTGCTTTGCAGAAGGACAGAACTCACAGAGTCCAGATTGTCGTAGCTGTTACAGCCCAGGGGGCCGGTCCGAGTTTCTGTTACCTACAGAGGATGTAGAAAAGAGAGAATGTTCCCTTTGACTGCAGCACCACACCTTCCCCCAGCTTCTTAAATCTTTTAATTCAAGGACTCCTTGTCATTAGCTGATAAAACCCAAAACATATCTTCCCTAGTTGGGAGAAAATGCCCCACCCTGCACAAACACTGCTAATTTTTGGTGCAGTTGCAGGCTGAAAAATCAGAACTAATTATGGCTGCTTTCTTTAGGATACCTCTGGTTATTCTGGGCTTGGCAATGGGATCCTGCAGATTGATGTTTCTCACAGAGGATCTTCATTAAAGAACATCAGAAGCCTGTAGAGGAATGATTCCCCAGCTTCTCTTATTGGAAAGCGAGAAGCAGAGATGGATCGCCAGCCCACAGTGGTGCCTGGTGCTCCCACAACAGCTGTGAACACCAGCCCTGTGCTGAGGATGGATGGAGGCACAGGTGACCTGCAGTGCTGCTGCTGTTGGTTTCCAGCCACGGAGGAGAGCTGCCCTTCCGGAATTCACCACGGCTGATTATCTGCTGTCACTGTTTCAATATCTCAATACAATTTCCCATCCAGAAGGGAACAGACTCAGCCATGAGACAGAACAGAACAATAACGAGAGCTGAAACCTTTCAGAAATGGCTAACAATGACGACTCCATCCACATCATCTTCCCTGGAGTGAACTCAGCAACAATAAAATCCCTGCCCAGTGTAGGATGATTGCTTTCAGAGAAGGCAGACTTTGCAGAGCCATTTTTCCCTATTTTGTATTCTCTGAGCAGCTTCCCTTCCTTCCTGCTGCAACCCCCAAGCTGTCTCTCATTCGAGATGCCTCAGTAATGCCACACTGAGTTTTTCACCACTTCTTGTAGCAAATTCAGCTGAGAGGTTGTTTTTTTTATTGTTTTTTTTTTCAGACTTACACCCTCAGGAGACAAATGCTCACAGGTGGCACAGGGTTGCTCATTTCACAGACCTGCCTTTCCCTTCCAACCTCTGTCACTGATCTGGGTCCTCTGCTCCCTCTCTCCATTCCAGAAGTCACTGTCGCACTTATTGGAAATCTCCTGTCCTACACAAACACCACACCACAACGCCCACCTCTTTCCAGACACTAGTGGCCCTGGGGAAATCAATTCTTCAACTGAATAAGAGAAAAAACAAACCCTGGGAACAAAACAACTTGTGATCAAAGAAGACTTCAGACTGGCAAAGTCCTGCCCCAAATCCCTAGGGAATGCACAGAAGGCAGGCAATGTTCTTCCTCTTCCTAAGGCATATGTGGTACCTTGATTGCTCCGGTAGAGATCTGGATCTCATGGAGTCTCCTCATGGTGCCATCACGATCTACAAAGTAGGAGGACGCGAGCTGGTGCAAAGCTTCAACGCTCTGGGTGGCGTTTCCTGACTTTCTGTCGAGGCGGCTTTTGTCCATGTACATGGTCAAGGCCTCCTCTCCTGCAGCAGAAAGAAAAGGAGATTTCAGGCTGCCGGGCAGGGCCATCTTAACAGGAGCAAATGGTGTCATCTGCTGCACCTAAGGAAAGAAAATCTGACACCTGAAGCACTCTTGGAGGAATCCACCCTTCCTCTCTAGCACCAGAGCTCCAGAGGGATACACAGAAGCCTCCTCCTCTATTCAGACAGCAAGGCCAAGTCCGCCAGACAAGTAAAGCAGCCTTGCTGAATTGAGTTGACAACATTTTGGACATTTTTTTAGGCAGCAGAGCTTTGTCACTTCTGCTGGAGAGGATTCAGCCCATCTGTCCTCCTCGAGGAACATCTCTCAGTGGGCAGTGCCTCTGGAATGGTGCACACCTGACAGGAGAAGATCCCACTTTCTGCAGGTCTCTGTCTGAGCTGGCTTCTAGAAGTAGGTGATGATTGCAAACAGAACACAGTGCATGGGGAGGTACAGGGGACAAACAAATGTTAGTTGGGCCTCTTCAGCTTCCAGTGGCCTTGTAAAAGGGGAGGGGAAAGGGGATGAGTGAAGAGAATTAATCAGAGGAAAGAGCAAATAAGAAAGTTAATTTGAACTAACCAGCCTTGCTGCCTTCTTCCTTCCCCCAGAGTCTCATTCAGGGAATATAAGCAGAGAGTGAAAACATCATACAAGATAAGGGACAAAAGCAGATGATTTTGAAATGGCACCCCAGAAAAACTGGGAATGAAGCAGTTAAGAACTGATAAACATCAGCTGAGACCTGAATGTAACAAAACATGTCTGAAAAGGACATGAAGCTGAGAAGGAATATTGACCTATCAGTTCAGTTTGTGCTGGGTGAGTCACATAAAAATCCAGTTCATTCTTAACATAAGGCTGGCACTGTCACAGGTCTGAAAAGGTGGAATGCCATCCTTCATCCTTAACACCTGAAACTTGGATTTTAATAAATGAAAAGAAGACACAACTAGAGGAGGAATGTGCCATTTCTACATAACTCTCTTAATGGGAAGAATGGTGCTTGTTCTGATTTGATAGATGAACCACTGATGAATACACTGCCTCTAGCAGTGATAGCATGGTCCAAAAAATATGTACCACTGCTTTCAAGGCCAAAAAATGTTTCACTCTTCATAATCTTTCTATTTTTTTTAAGAGAACAAGGACTTTTCTTTAAAATTCCTATTAGCTAAAATAATTTGATTAATCTAAATTAATGATTTTATTGCATATATTAAAAAAAAATACCCCAAAATTCCAGTAAGCCCTCCCCCTCACTTTCCCTGGAAGTTTTCCAGCTTTTATCTGAAAGCCAACTGCCTGAAAACAAACAAAAAATATTCTGGCTGAAAATCAAAATATTTTTATTAGATTTCAGTTTTTAGAGCAATGGTTGTGTTGAATATTGAGCCTTTGGCTTTGAGATGAAAAATTGATTTTTTTTTT
>VWZN01018866.1:1035907-1048887 GCA_013396955.1 Regulus satrapa | reverse complement strand
GGGGGTGGGAAGAACAAAAAATGATGTTTAAATACAAAGCTGCTCGTGCCTCCTCTACCCAGCTGAGCCCTCCTGGAAGAGCCACCTGGGCACACCTGCCAGGCTTGTGGGCAGAGCAGGCAGTGGTGGGAAACTGTCCCCTGTCGCCCACCCCTGGGCCCTGAGTCATCCTCAGCTGATGGAGACACCACCGAGCACTCGAGGCAGGAGCTGGTGGGCGGCTGGGATGCTAAAGGCAGCCAGTTGGCAAAGCCACCTGTTCCCACCAGGATCCTTCTCTGCTGAGGGGGATTTTGTCCAGATGAAGTGAAGCGAGGAGGGTCCAGCCCCTTCCCTGCCATCCTTCAGGTGGAAAGGTGTGCTCCAGGCTGCAAGAAGTGGATCTGCAGGGAAGACAGCTGACAGGGATGCAACAGGACAGGCAGACTGAGCACTGCCTGCTCACAAAGGCACACCCAGACCCATCAGATGGCAGCAGCCTCAGAATGGCCCAGGGGATGGGGTAAGGACTCATCTCCAGCATCTCAGCCATTGCAAGGCGTCCTGCAGGAAGCTTCTGGGCATACAAGGCAGAGGTAGGAGAGAGAAAGTGAGCAAAAACTGTGTTGAAGTAGTAAAACAAAGCCACACTTCTCTCCCTATTCAATCTTTGCCACTTAATTTCCATCGTGTTGGGACATTATTTCCTCCAGGTTGGTTTAGGAGAAAACAGGGTTCCTCCTCATGGCTCCTCAGGACACTCAACTCGGTGCCTTCACCCTCAGAGCTGGGGTTCCACATCCCTTTGCTTTCCAAGCTGTGCTGTTCCACTCAGGCCACTGGCCAAGGGTTGCTTTTCAAGCAGTGGCATCCAGCAAGCAGGAACATCCACAGTGGCTGTATGCAGAGGATGTCCCCTCTCAGAATAGGATTCAGATGGTGACTGGGTCTGAAATTACTCACGAATAGCATAAGATAAGAGGTTAAGGGCTAAAAAAAATTAGGCTGCAGAGTATAGCTGCAGCAAAATTCGAGTCATACATAATCAGAGACATTTGTGCTTTGCTCAAGATTTAAAAAGGAAAAAAATAAAAAAGGTCCCCAAAAGCCTATGACATTTCAGAATTACAGTAAAACTGAAGAAATTTTCTCTAGGAAAAAGGTGACCCATTTCCTCAGACTACATTCCTCTTTAGCAAAAAAAAAATTGAACACAAGCTGTGAGAAAGCCTTGAATATTCCCTGGTTGCTCCAAAATCTCATTTCTACAAAAATCAGTTTTGATGTATTTAATTTTCATTCCTAGTCATGCCATTTCAAACTCAGGCATGTTTTGATGGAGGAAATAAAAAGACTGCAATAAAATAAGAATTCACAAACTCATGAAGAAAGGCAATCTCTTTGCATGCTGCAAAGTGGCCTGCAATGAAAAGATAACCATGCTTTTTATGCAACACTTCATAAAGAAAAAGCTTTATTTTTGTCCTGTCCTAGCCAGTGAACAGGGACTTGTGAATGCAAATGCTTTTGTTTCCTGGGATCTGTTTGTGAAGCTCTGAGGCACTTGGTTATTCAGGCACATGCTTGGCAATTTCCCCATCATGAGTCATGTTTTCTTTAGCTGTTATTTGTGACTTTGATATGTGGACCTCAAAGCACCTTTAAACAAATGTAGATGGAGAAGTTAAAGCAGCAGGAGATGGAAAACTTTTCCAAGTAAGAGATCCAGTCTATAGCACAACCATGAAGAAAATCCACACAGATACAGAGACAGGACAAAGCATTTCCCCAGCAAGGACTAAAGTAGATGGTGGGGTCATGGCTGATGTCCCTGCCCTGCTTTTCCTTCCCAGGCCTCAGTCAGTCTCTGCCTCCACACCTCACTCAGGGTGCTGCTGATGTGCAAACACAACCCCACTCCAACTACAGAGCACAGAACAGGGCCAGAATCACTAAATAGTTTAATTTAGTAAAGACCTCCAAGATCACCCAGTCCAACCATCAGCCAGCAGTGTGGTGGTGGTGCCACATTCACCATTAAACCTGGTCCTCAAGTGTCATATCCACACGGTTTTTTAACCCTTCCAGGGATGGTAACTCCACCACTTTCCTGAGCAACCTCTCCAATGTCTGCTGTTCCACAATTCCCAATACCTAAAACATCCCCTGGTGCAGGCTGAGGCCATTTCCTCATGTCCTGTTAGAAATATGGCTACATAAAAATCCCCATTGCAGAGACTCCCAAGTCCCAGCCCTTTATGGAGGAGACAAAAGCCATGTGCAAGCAGGAGTCAGGCCACAGGAAGGGTGTTGGACCTGACTGAGACCAAAAGTGAGAGGGATCACATGCAGAGCCCTGACATTTGTCATCTCCCACATGGTGGTGTGGGAATTCTTTTCTGAGTCTGGGTGGGAGCTCCTGCTCTCTTTCATGGGAGACTTCTTGGTTTGTTTTGAGTTAAAAGACAAGATCTTTCTGAGGATGAAAATGCAGTCTGAGGGCATCAGAAGCTGCAGAAAACCTGAGGAGAGACCCCAGGGTGTCCCTGCCTGTGGCAGAGGATTGGAACTGGGTGATCTCTAAGGACTTTTCCAACCCAAAAGATTCCAGCATTCCATGAAAATCCTCCCTTCATGGCTATTTCAGGAGGGGAGTATTGGGCAAAGTGAAATTATCAGCTCCTATTCTAATTCATGATACACACACACACACATCTGAGCTAGGGATTACGTGCTATTGCACATCTGAGCCTCTGCTCCCAAAGAATGAACTGAACCCCAGAACTCAGAAGCACATGCATATGTATATATTTATCTACTGAGCAAAACAACAATATCTGCAATGCTTTTTATTTGCCTTCTGTGTTTTGAGATTTAAAGACTTGTATTTTCTGGCTTTCCTCTGCAATCCTAAAAGACAACCTATTCTTATTTTTTAAATGGAAGTTGCGAGTTATACAATTACATGACTCAAGCCTGGAGTGCTTAAAGAAGAGAGGAAAGAAGCTAATGTGAATCCCCCAACTCTTACAAATACTGGAGGAATAGAATATAAAAAGCAATATCTTTGCAATCTGGTAGAGAGCAGGTCCTGATCTTTTCTCCTACTGACTGGAAACCTCACAATCCCTCGTGCCTGAGCAAGTGCTAGGAGGAAGGGAGAGAGGAGAACAGCAGCTTCCTTGCCCTGGGCTAGGCTGTTATCCTGGGGATACAACTCTGCCCTCTCTAGACTAGGATAAACCCCCAGAGTAGATGAGTGATGCTCCAGCCACTGGGATGTGATTCAGCACTTCCCTCCACACCGAGGTGTCCAGCTTTCTCCTTTCTCTTGCTTTTTGGTGGAGTCCCTTCCCCTCCTCAAGATTCCCAGCCTTCCTTTCCTTTTCCTGTCCCCCAGCTGCTGCAGTGTGCAGAGCAGGACAGACACAGGGTCCTACACTCCACATTCTTTGGCGGGACATAGAACCCGATATAAACTTATCCCAACCTGAAAACCTAATGGAGGGCAGGGAGGCTCCTAAAACGGTGGGAGGAATGAATTATCCGGCTCTGTGCAAGAGCAGCACCCAGAGGCCTCCACAACAAGTGCATGTTTATCCCACTAAGATCTGTCCCTACTCCAGCCCTGCCTGTCCCTGCTCCTTCCACTGCCACTGCCGAAGCCCCATCTCCACACCCAGGAGGGAGCGAGCCCCTACTGAGGTGTCTTTGTGCAGCTGATACTGCTCCTGGTGTAACTTATTCCCAACAGGAGATGCGCTGGGTATTCCCAGCTCCCCTGCCCGTCTCTCCTTGCCCCACTTATCCCTGTCTCTGGAAGGGCAGGTGGTGCCTGTATTTAAAGCCTCAATCTTCCTGGGCACTGGACCGTGCCCAGCGGCGCACTCATCGCCGGGGCTGGGTTTCACTGACTGATTGTTTTCTGATTCTGTTTGGCATTTTATCCTGGCTGCATAGAAAACTTATTATAAAATCGTATTTGTGTTCCATAGATTGTATCTGTGGCTCGCTGCGGCGGGAGTGCGGAGCATGACAGGCGGAGTCGGAGAGCAAGGTGACAGGGACTGAGCTGCAGTGCAGTCGTGGCGCTTGCAGGGGACAAAACAAGAGCCCCTTGGTCAGCCACGGGTTATCCTGGGGGTGGGATGGGTGGGACAACTGTTAATAATTAGTTGTTGCAATTCTCCTGGCCAGATCCGTGCCATATGCCTCAAATAAATGTTCTAAACACAGAGTAGTTTCATGTTAAATGACTGCAACGATCTCCACTGCTGTTAAAAACCTGTTGGTCTTTCATCGAGATAGTCCCAGCTTATAGCTGCTGTTCATTCACACCTGTACAGAGCCCAACAGCCTGTGATAGACCCAGAGAAAATTATTATTTATGATTTTAGCTGTTCCTTGGGCTCCAGGAGCAGTCAAGACTTGAGAGATGCAGACTGCAAAGAGAACACCCCCCCGTGTCCCAGAGTTTAGGATTTCACGGTGCCCTGTGAGTTCAGCCAGAAGACACCCTCGGAGTTGCATATGGCACAGAAATGGAGGTAACCATCCCTTCTAGCCATGGCTTTGCCATGTTCCTCCCAGCTCCATTCCCTGCTCACCTCCAGCTCTGCACAGCTTTTGTGGCCGGTGGCACCCCACCTTCCTCCCCTCTCCCTCTCTCCTGGGGAGAGCTAAACATGCAGACTTGTATTTTGCCAAATGCTTGGCAAAAACGTTCCCTAAATGGGGAAGGTCTCCACAGAGAAAGATCAAGGAGAAAAAGGAAATTTTACCTCTGGAGAAACAACTAGACATGGTGGGATGGACTTCTTGGAGAGTTGGAAAAATGTTCCAGCCTCCTTCTCTTCAGTGGTTTCTGCTCTCTAGAATATGAATTTCAGAAGAGAGCTCCTCTATTTCCTGAGCATAGACAGGTCTGCTGGATTTTTCTTCCCACTTCAGCTAAAAACAAGAGGTGCCACTCTGTTCAAAGCTCATGACAAGAGGCTGGTGGTGCCAGAGGTTCCACATCACTGGATTGGCCATCTGCAACAACCCCCATGTATCTCTCCATCTCACTGACTCTTTGTTCCATTTCAGTCTCAGCTGAAATTGGATCTTTTATCTCTCCTCCCTTGTCCATGACTCTTATTTTCCCCCTCATAATTTATCTGCTGTTATTTATGATTTATTCTCTGTCGCTGTCCTATTTAATGCTCCAAAATGGTTGGGATGATGGAAGTGGACAGTGGAAGAAGGCAGAGGGGTCCTGTCCCTCACCCATCACAGAGGAATGGACCGAGCATGTCCCAGCATTGTGGGAGATGGGAATTCCACAGCAGCACCCTGAGTTCCTTGCTGCCCAGCACTGTGAAATGCCCCAGTGCCTCGGAGCCATCCAGGGCTAGCAGGAGTCCTGGCTAACGGAGCCCCCAGGATGCAGGGCTCCTCTCCTCGCAGGGAGCTTGGGGCACCACCTCACTCCAAAAGGACTGGATGGCCTTTCCTGAGCGGGCAGCTGGACTGGTACACCTGCAGTCCTCATCTAGGCTCTGGAATGCCCACAGCTCCTCGGGTCTCACGGGCTCAGGAGCCCCTGGGATGTGCAGGATTCAGAGCAGCAAGACACAGCGAGCGTCTCGGTGAGGCTTCTTCCTACTCTGGGATTTTTTATCACACGAACGCCACGCTGCAGCTGGCTCTGGGAAGTCTTCTGCCCACACACTAAATAAATTCTGGTGTGGTGCTCTGCTTCTCTATGGAAACCGTACCCTGCATTTCTCTCCATAGGATTTTTCTCATTTCAGGCTCCATAATAAATTAACGAGAAGATGTTTTCTTTACACCAACCATAGGAGAGACACTTTTCTGTACTCGATTAATCTTTAGTGATCTATATTAAATATTTATCTGAAGAAACGAGGCCTGTATTGCAGCAACATTTTCTATTATGAGACTTTATCATATCAAAAGATATTTTCCTGGTGCTGACTCCTTCGTCTGTACCCAGCCAGCATTTCCAATGGAAGGGTAACTTGTTTTTTCTCCTTTCTCTCCCAGTGACCTTTTCCCTCCATAACAAGCTGCTGATATGTTAGAATTTACTGGGTTATAAACATTTTTTATCGAGTAGGAGGGAGCTGGGTGATTTGGCACCAGCTTCCCTAATAAAACCCAGGGGAGAGGCTGCGATGTTTGACTCCAATAAAGGCCTGGAAGGAGCTGCAACCCTCTGAGATGCTGGTCACGAATGACAAGGGGAGTTGGGGAGTGTCACTCATGTAGCTTCACTCTGCTGAGGCACTTTTGGAAGGAGTCCAGCTCGCTGGCACAGGAGAGGGAGCTGGGAGGGACCTGGTAAAAGACTGCTCTGTTCTGCCCCAGTATTTCTGAAATTGTGTGATTTATCTCATGGAGCAGTGATCTGGGAGCCCTAAACTCTCTTGTGCAGTGACTGTGAGTGGGGAGCCCTAAACCCTCAAGATAACTCAGAAGGGATGTGGACCTTGGTGCTGGGATCAGACACTGGTCCTGCAAGAACGCAGAGAACTCAGACCACGGTTTGATTTTGAACAAGTGGATGGCTTTTCCTACCCGAGGTAGACCTAGTGTTGGTAGAGATAATCAGAATTAAGGCTGGTCTATTCAGGCAGCGCCAAAAGGAAACCCAGCCACAATATTCTGCTTTTTTTCAGGTCCTGAACAAAACCATAGGAAAAAGGGATGTTCCAAGTTCACCAAGAGCTCCCAGCCTTCCACATCTCTGCCTCACAAGGGAATGAAGCCTTAGCTGGCCAATAACTGAAACACCATAAGCCTGAATAAAACATGTCAGGACTAGATATACACACATTATAAATGTTTAGTTCTGATGATATATGACTGAGCTGTTATTTTGACAAATAGCTAGTGAATAATATATCTGATGAACTGCATAATATTTTACTAATGATTAATTTATTCATTCCAAACAAACAAACAAAGCCCAGCCTTTTCCTCCACTATCCTAAAGAACTCTAATGGCTGCAAAGAGCTTTGAGATCCCTGGATGAGCTGTGACTGTTGTTCCTCCTTTTATCATTGTGTATTTCTAGTGATTTATTACCAGGGAGAATAAATTCATGGCTTACATTATGGGTGGCCTCATTTCAGATGGCAGCAGATCCTGTTTTAAAATTCCTGATTTTGTAATACCCCTGAAAATCTACAGGAGTTTGGTAGTTAATCAGTTATTTACCCACACAACGTGCTTAAATACCTTTTTTTAAGTCCAGGCCAAGCTTGTCTGAAACATTCTGACTGGAGAAATGCTGTTTGGGATACTGTCCCTAGGGTTAGTTACTACAGGTTATTTACTACAAGACAGAGGGCTGTGAGATTTAGTTGAGGGTTGCTCTGGCTGTGCTTTTCCCCTCTCCCTCTCTCTCAATCCCATTCAGAAATACAGTTTCTGTGAGTTCTCAGAGAAGATAAAGGACCAAAGAGCAAGAGCTCTTCCTCGGAGCTTTCCTGTGAGGGCGGGCTGATTGATTACGGATCAGAGGCTGTTCCAGCTTCCCTTCCTAAATGAAAAATGGAGAGCTCTTAAAAATTGAATAAAATATGCCGTTCTGAGAAGGATTTCCACTGGCTCGAGCACAATAGGAGGTAGTAGTGAGTTGCTCAATATTTCTGTGTGCGCTGGCTAATCCTTTACTCCTCGGTCCCTGTGCACTCTCCCCGTGGCACCTGAGGATAACTCATCTGTAATTGGTAAGGGCTCCAGTTCTGCGTCTCCAGACAAAGCTTAAATCGCTCACGTTTGGGAGAGCTCCAGCTTCAGCTGTGGCTGGAGCTGCCCAGGAGAGGATTCCTTTTAGTAGCTGCTTTCAGGCCTGCAGAATCTGGCTTTGTTCCACGTTGGAAGAATCTGGAACAGCTTGTAATGTTTTCACTAGACAAAATTTTGTCAAAATAGCTCATTTCTTAGATCTCTTCTCTCACCGCAGTCACTGGTGGCCAGAGAGGCTAGGATATAAAAAATATGTTGAACCCAATTCATCAGCCTGAAACACTCTACTGCTAACAAAATAAAGCATTTTGACAAAACCGTACTGTGGAGAAAATACTTTTCTACCTCACCAAGACAATTTTATTGCACCTGAAATACAAAGATTTTTTCCATTCTGTTATTTGTTTTCCTCCACCCTCACAGAATTTCATCAGTTCTGCTCCTCTTTCAGTGCACAATCCCTACCACTACGAGTGAAAATCCTACTTCAGTGTTACAAACACTTGCGAGACCTTGACAGGGAGCTGAGATACTTCTGTGCCACCTCACAGACTACCACTGAGCATAGAAAATCTTTTCCTTTGGATGCTCACTCACAATCACGCAGGAGATGGTCACCAACAGAGCTGATATGTTCAAGGGGGGAGATAAAGTACTGTCTTTTTTAAAGACTTGATCCAAATATCTCAGTTCCCCGGAGTGAAAACAATAAACTTATTTTTATGACTCTTCTGCAGGAGAAAATTAAGTCCAAGTACAGTTGGCAATTATCCTGTAAGCTTATTATATAGTAGCATTCAGCCTCTTGCAAACTCCTGGTTCCTCCTTTTTTACGTGCTGGAAGAGCTGGTAATTTCTGTCCCTTATTACAGAGTCATTTCACAGGGAAGCATTCTCAGATTTCATTTAATCCACTGTAGGCCATGCAAGATGCTGCAGACACCTCACCAGCTGTGTGCACCTCAAACACCACTGGTTCTGTGGGCACAGAGTCCCTTCTGAGCGACCACCAGAGCCCTGTCACTCCTGTTAGGGTGTGCGCCTCCCAAACGACACAGCTAGAGTAAAGTAACAGTGGTGATCCCTCTTCATCTCGTCCCACCAGCATCCCTGCTTTTGTGTCTGCAAGCATTCCAGGAGTATTTTTGTGGATCCCACCTGCCTGGGAATGCCCAAGGCGAGGTTGGATGGAGCCTTGGAGCAGCCTGGTCTAGCAGAAGGTGTCCCTGCCCATGGCAAGGGGTTGGAACTGCTTGGCATTTTTTAAGATCTCTTCCAATCCAAAGTATTCTATGATAAATAATGAGGCTCTGGGTGTTGTGCATACCCATAGAAATATTAGAACTATTCATTTCAACATTCAAAAGCTTTTTTCTCCTTTCAGATCAATCCAGTTCATCTGAGATCATCAAACAATTAGCAAAACTTCAGTTGTGGCATTGCTAACTTAGCCACAAGTGTCTGTTCCCTGTGCAATGGTGTGGCAGGATAGAAGATTCTGGAATATATTTCTCTCTGGGTTTGCAGTGCTATTGCTCTGTGGCCTCCTCTCCCTGCTTATGCATGCTGAGGAGATTTTCTATTATGAATCGCACCACAAAACTACCTTCAAACTCAAATTTAATAACCTAAGTATTATGAAGATCAATATTATGGCTATTCTCATTCATATGATTAACATTAATATAATTTGGGGAAATATTTATGCTGCAGTAGTGACTGGAGACCTGGATTAAGAGGAGATCCTCAGCAGCTCCACAAAAGAAAATACACCATTGTCTCCAGATGAGCACTGAAATGCAATACTCCATCTCTGAGTCTCCATGGGCTTGGATATTTTATGTAAGTTACCTAATAAGATAACAAGCCAGCCTTACAATCCCTACAGCCACACTGGTGACAGTTTGAAAATCATGAGTCAAGCTCAAGAAAAGAATTAAGAGATAGATTGGTTTTAAAATTCATGAGACTTAAAATCTGATAAACTTCAGAGGTTTTTTTCTTTTTTTTTTTCTTTTTTTTTTTTTCCTTCTGCTTTCTGAGTATGTAGGAGTCATATTATCAAGTTTTCCTCTGCAATTATGAGGGCCGTAAACTTACTTTAAAAATTGAGTTGAGACATTTACATAATCACAGGACTCTGAAAGTGTGGGCTTTGAAGAGACATTAAATAGTCTTGAGATACAGTTCATCATGTGACTTGGCAACACTCACTGCTGAACAGTACAGCACAGACTCCAAATATCAAACACTCCCAAGGAACAGAGAGGAGCCTTTTATGGGTGGGAGGGGGGAATCTGACACTTTCACAGTCTGCACATGAATGGGGGAGAAGGGGAGGAAAACAGGGGAAGGAAAACAAGGAGAACGAGGAGTGTGGGACTATTCATTTCGCTTTAATCAGAGCTAAAAAACTTCTTGTCTTATTCCTATATTTCCTGCTTGCTGTTAACCATGCACCACACAGAGAGCTTCCCCCTGTACCAAGCTCTCTGATTGCCCTAACCCTGGCTGTGCACCTGCACTCCCCAGGGACAGCCCCAGACATTTGGAGGGGAGTTAAAAGTAATGTTCTTTCTGGGGCTTTCACTCAAGATGTGGAAGCTAACACTGAAATATTTAACGCCAAATACTCGCTGAGCAGGTTTGCCTTCGCTGAAAAGGAAATAACCAGTATGAGAGAAAGGGGAGGGAAAGCAAAGAGAGGTTGGATGGGGGTGCATGGGCTATGAAAACACCTTTCAGGGATGCATGGATAATGAAAACACCCTTCAGGGATGCAGGGATAATGAAAACAATTTTGCAGGCAATAAAACACCTTTGCTCTCCTGACACAACACAGCTTCTTCCACCTGCAGGTTGCCATGGGGTGCATCCCTCACTGCTCCATGCACCCTCATCCAACCTGAATGATGTCCACATCTCAAATCAGTGCTCAAGCCCAGCCCATGCTCCAGCAGAGCTGCCAGTCACCACCAGCCCATGAAAACTGTGTTTGCAGCTTGCAAAGAGGCGCTTTTATTGCAGGAGTGACAAGCTCCAGGTGTCAGGACGCTTCACTGAGTCAGAGTCCAGAGACTTGTCCCATCTGTAAGGAACAGGGGAACTCTTCCAGTGTCTTTTCTATAACACTCACTCAGGGGAATGACAGGTTGTTGCAATATCAGGCATTTTGGAGCCTCCAGACCCTGGTGAGAACATAGCCATCAAACAGAGTTCTCCTTGTGCATCCCTGTTAGGTGGAGAGTACCCAGCGGCTTTTCCTTAACTGGCCTCAAAAATGCCTGGTTGTTCCCTACCCTTGCTGAAAGGGACAGCAGGAGAAAGCAGAGTGTGGGATTTGGGGCCAGCAAGTGTTGATGCAAGAGTACATTAAAGGTGTCCCTTCAATTTGGGCCAAGGAACTCCAGGAGGTAAAACACCTCCTGCCTCACTCCCAGAGCAGAGGATTTCCATGAACCTGCCTAACACTGGCAGGTTCAGTTAGGCAGCTCTCACACCACCAGGCGTTTTTCCTGAGCAGGGGCTGTGTCAGTGTGAAACCTGGCCCTGGAAAGCTGCCGGACAGCCCTGAGCAACTTGATCCCATGGGTGGCATTCCTACCCATGGCAGGATGTCTGGACTAGGTGATAATTAAGGTCCTTTCCAACCCAAGCCTTTCTAGGCTACCACAATTCTATTTAATTCTGTCGTAGCACAGCTTTTCTGGAATCTCTCTCCAAAAAAAAGCTCTTTCGTTGCAAGCAGAAGCACACGCTGGCTTGACCTGATTGAGAATTTGATGGAATGGCTTCCTCTCCCGCCTGCTCACCCTCTGCTGGGAGCCATCTGCACATTAAAGCAGATGTTGGTTGCACTCAGGTCATGTTTCCAAGCTTTCTTTTGTAGCCATAAGGACTAGAGATTCTTCCCTCCCTGCCTGCACTCATTTCTTAATTAAAGCTTAAATTCTGATGATGTCACATGACTGTAGGAGCAGATCCCCAGGCAGGCATTTAGTGCTCTGTGTTGTCAGCAGGACTTTGATTTAGAAGCATCACAGATCCTTTAGAGGATCCCATCCCTCTGGAAGCCCCAGCCTGACCCTGCTGGCAGCTGCCACTCCCAGACCTCCAGGCTTCCTCTCAGGCAGGTGCTGGAGCAGGTCAGAGGCTTTCCCACGCCACAGAGCGTGGGGATGGGGAGAAACTCTGTCTCCTTGGAATGGTGATTCCAGAGCCAGGCAGCTGAGAGGAGTCTGGCAGGGAGGGAGGAGGAGGAGGAGGAGGAGGAGGAGGAAGNAGGAGGAGGAGGAGGAGGAGGCAGCAGTGGCTACCAGCAGCCTGCACTGCAGTGCCTCAGCCCAGAGAGCTGGGTGGGTGCAAACAGCACCCCTACCCAACTCCTCTCCTCCCTCTCTCCATGTTTTTTACTTGATGGGATGTGTCTGACCAGGAAAAAAATAATTCTACAGTTTCAGAAGGAAACCTCATGGCAGCTTCCCATAAACACCTTGTGGTCACCATGCCAGTGCTGGAGAGGTGAAGAGCTGCAGGTGTGAAATGGGTTTGGTCACAAGAGCTCCCAGGCTTGGCCACCAGCAAACAGAGCCCTGCTGCACATCCCTAGCAGCCAAATGCTGCCTCCATCAGCCCCATGGCTCGGAGCAGAGCAGGGCTCAGCTGCCCAGGGCTCTCCTGAGGGAGCTGGGCTGTGCCAGGACACCTGGATGCTGTGTCAGCTCCTTCCAAGGCACACGTGGGCAGCGGCACAAAGGAAGAGCTGGCCCCACGCAGGAATATTTGATATCACACAGCCTGCAGAGGAGGTCCTGGCACAAAGGGCTGACCCAAGCCCTGCTGCAGGCAAAGCTGATTCCGAGGTTTCTTTGTGTCCTTGGTTTCTGTACCTGCTCTTAGCCTGGATGGCTCTGGCTGCCCTGGTGGGACACATTTTGTTCCACTTACAGAGCCTGGTGGGTAGCAGCCAGCAAAAAAAAGAAAGGGGAAAAAATATACTTTCTGGAACCCAAGGGAAACATTGGAGGGATTCAGAAATAAAAATAAAACAAAACCCTATAATGCCTTCTCCCACTGCTACTTGTGCCAAAACAAAATTATTGTCTATCTAACAGGATGACTTTTTAATTTCAGTGCAACAGCTTCTCTGCTGAAATAAGCATCTGTCTGGTTTGAAAACAGAATTAATAAGATTATTAAAAAATATTTTTAAAGCACTAAAACTATATAATTTTTCTTTTTT
>VWZN01018866.1:1001102-1030666 GCA_013396955.1 Regulus satrapa | reverse complement strand
AAAAAGGACAACATGACAACATACTTCAAAGCAGTGGGCTGGAGCTGTTAGCTGTTCAGTGGTAACAGGGATGTTTTCTGGTCTGAGCAGGACCCCAGTCCCAAAGCCAAGCTGAGCTTCATCTGTTTTCCAGCCTCCTGCAGTACCTCGTACCCAAGGCTCTCATGACTAGGAATAACAACAAGGATGGTGATAATGAATATTCAGACATCCCACAAACCACTCTCAGCATCTGCCATCCTATCTGCATTAGCACCAGTGTGCACAGATAATGATCAAAGCAGCATTTTCCTGCCAGAGGCCCCCCTAAACCACCCTTATTAGTATGAATCAATGCTGACTAATGTGCTTCCCTAATGCAATTGTATCCACTCCTACTGTTCATCATTTAATATAAAGCATCTCCCCCTTTGCTTGCCTTCCTCCTAATGCCACATGCAAGGTGTGAGCCTTGACTGAGGGGACCAGGAAGATCAGTGATCCAAGTTTTACGAGAAAGAGACCTAAAATCCACTGAAGTGAAATGCATGGAAGGGGGGAGCAAGACTTTGGAGGTTGTAATAGTGAACTTTGGAGTGGAGTCTTTCCATACTAGGATGCTAGACCTGGATCCAGGCTTTCTATGAAAGAGATCATCAGCTCTGAGGTTCCACAGCAATCCTGCTTATGCAGAATATAAAATAGCCCTGCTCACTGCAACAGGCTCTGTGCTGGCTGCTGACAAGCTCTGGACTTCAGCAGTGATGCAAGGAGGACTCATCCATGATTTCATGGTCCTTCCTTTTTACCATCACCCGCAAAAAGGAGAAAATTCTGCATTTTGCCTTATGCTGCTCTCAGCACCACCAGTGTCTTTGCCTTGGTGGTTTTCCAGTGCAAATTACACAATCCTAAAGTGATGTGTCCATGTTCCCACACAGCAGGACACCAGGGAAATCACCACCAAACACCCAACAGTGTTTCAATTAGGGATGGGTGAAGTCCTTTGGCCTGATTTCACATCCCCTCCAAACCCTTGGTTGCTTGGAGGTCTGCTGCCATCGACCCTGAGAGAAGAGAAGGGGTCAGGCCAAACCTCACTCAGTAAAACCATAAGTGCCCCAAGGAACCGCCTGACAGAGCCACAAACTTAAAACCAGCCAACCTAAAAAAGTATGGGAGGAAAGGGGCATTGAAGGAGAAGATTGCAGAGAAAATTCCCATGCTCCATATCAGCTGCTTTTCTACGGAAAGGATTGATATCCTTAATGCAGGATATGTGCCTCCCTTGGGCTAGTCTAGTGCAAAGAGCAATTGAGAGACATCTTTTGGTAGGAAAGAGGCTTCTATGTTGGAATTAAACAGTTGACAAAATCCCAACAGCTTTACAGATTCTCGAAGTCAATTTAAGGAGCCCACAAAATGAGATTTTACCCCTGTGGGTTTCAGTAAAACGGAATGTTCTGGGGGAGTGTGTGCACAGTCCAGCTGTTAACTGCGAGAATTGGCTGTGGCTCCACTAATTCTCCATAGCCAGGCTGAGTCTGATATCCCTTCAAAAATGCATGGGCTCAGTTTTTAAAGCAGCCAGTTCTGCCAACAGGGCCAGATATTAAAAACAAACAGCCCTCCAGCCTCCAGCCGGACTCCCACCTGATCATTCCATCTGCTCTGCTGAAGCACGTGAGGCTTTCCCCTCTTCCTCAGCTGACCACGGTGGGAGCAGGTTTGTCCCAGACTTGTAATTCCAAAGTGCTCAGCTCCCAGCAGCTCCAACCACCCCCCTCGTGGCTGGCATTTTCCAAGCACTCAGCTCCCTCCTTCTGCTCATTCTGTGGTGTTTGGCCATGAAATGCCCTGGGTGCCCTTGCAGTCCTCTCTAAACTCTCTCCCTAACCACTTCCACTGGATTTTGTCTTATCTCCAGATTATTTTGGGAATAGTGGCTTCTCCAGCGTGGTCATTATCTGCAAGGCCCTTCTCAGACACCTCCCATGCACACAGAATCTGATGCCTGTTCTCTCCCATGCTGGAAGGAGCGCGGTGTGTTCTCCACCTGCTCCATTTCATAAATGGTTTAGCAGTACTTAGCAGAAACAGAGAAAACAGACCCCTTTCCACTTCCCATACATAAAGTTCATCCTGAACTGAGGTAAGACTTCAAATTCATATTTGATTCTTGCAAACCAAAAAGGAATTTGTTCCTCTGACAGATAAAACAACAAATCACAGGCTTCACATGCAAACAAGATTTTGGCTCCTTTATGCAAGTGGAGGAGGCAGAGCTCCATGGCACAGGCTGCCTGCTCAGGGTGTGAATCACGGGAGACCTTCCAGGTTCCCCACAAACCTCTGTCAGATGTGACACAGGTATATCTGAGTCTGCCTAGGGGAAGAGACACAGATTAAATGACCTCTCAAGGTCCTTCCAGACCCGTTTCTCCGAGATGCTTAGAGACAGGATCCCAGGCTTGATGGATCTGTGGCCTGACCCACAGTGACAGTTCGTAGCTACGTCTGAACACATCCATCGTGTGGCTCTCTGCCCCCAGCCCCTGCAGACTCCGTGTTGGCATCCTGGGCTGCAGAGCTCTTTAGCGAAGGGCAGAGCCAGTGCCAGAGGCGAGGAGCAGGGCAGGAATCTGCAGGCTGGGTCACTCTGTGCGTTGGCAGGCAGGGCAGGAGGGGAGCTGGGCAGAGCACAGCCAGGGAAAAAGGCTTTTGGGAAAAGGCATTTTCTCTGCTGCCCTGTGCACAGACAGTGAGATCTCACCAGTGGAAGCAAGGCAGCAGTTTTTGGTTTTTGGTGCTGTCTTCCCCCTGAGCTGTTTAGGAGAGGACAAGCCAGGACAATATTTTTAACCTGCCCTTGCTGCTGCAAGGGGCCCTGGAGGCCGCAGGACAAGAACAACTCATTTTTCTTCCCCACACAGAGCCGAAGCCTCACGCATCTCTGTTACTCTGCCTCTGGCTCCGTGCCCACGGGACAACTCTCTGCACACAGGTGAGTCCCTGTGAGTCCCTGCTCCCCCTCCCCACATCCCTGTCTCCACCTGCACAGTGCCATGGGCTGCTCACCAGCATTTCCCTGCCCACCACTCTGCATGGCCATGTTTGCAAGTGTCTTTCTGAAGCACAACAGGACCATATAATTATGTAAATGCACACATGGCTGGGAGAGTTTTTCAGTCTCTTTGGGTTTCAGCACAAATCTCCTGACACTTGCTGGCTTATTCCCCTGCACTCCAAAGTGCTTGCTGCTTTAATAGGATGCTCATGTGAGCACCCCGGCTTTTCAGATTAAAATGAAGAGGAAAAAGTGTGGTTCTAGATAGCACAGCTGGCAAGAAGAGTTTCAAACAAGCGATAACTAAGGTTTAAAAACCTAGAAGGCAAAATAAAATCTAAATCCGGCCTATTCTCTGTAGTTATTTTAACGCTCTGCGTTTTTTTTTTAAACCAAGATCACAGTTCTGGGGCCAAGTCCAATTTATACATGGAGCTAAATCCTCAAAGATCTGTGGTAAGCAGCACACAGCCAAGGCTCCTACACAGCAGTGTGAGAACTGTCACACTGACGTGCGTGGTGACATCTTTATGTGAACCTGCAGCTATTGGCAGTTCACATGTACGAGTTTGGTACAGAGGCTTGGGCTGTCCAGAGCTCCATTGATTTGAAAAAGCTGCTTGGGAACCTGCCTGTGAACTGTCTGTCACCACGGATGAGGAACACCCACCCCCTCAGTTCCTTTTCATCTCGCTCTGTGCTGTGCACATTGCCACGACACTGCAGCGCCTTCATCTCACTACCAGAGCACTCCACCCCAGCCTTTGAAGCAATTTGCATTGCCAGCTGAGGGCCACGGGGAGCCAAAGCAGCACTTCCAGGTGGAATGGGGACAATGGTGCATCTCCCACTGACTCCCAGCCTGGAGCCCAGGGGAACTGGCCGAGCTGCCACCGCCAAAAAGCCCGTCCTAGCCGCAGGAACCCGACATACCTGTATATTTTATATCTGGTTGTAAATCCTTGACGATGTCTTTCCACAAAGGATAAGTAGCTCCGTGAGTGGTGGAAAGGCCCCCTGTCTGAAATAAGCCAATCAAACTCCTTGGAGACATGTTGGTTGGTAGCAGCTGGGTCCTGGTGGGAGGGCTGTATGAGTATATGGTCCCATATAAACAGGAGGTAGAGGAACTCAACAAGCCTCCAGTTCATGCTTTTCTGTCTGCCTTTTTCCTCTCATTCTTGCTCCATTCTGTGGAGTCCTGTTGGAAGAGAGAGGGGATAGGAGGAAAGAGAGAGAGAAAGAGAAATGGAGGGGAGGAGAGGGAGGAGAGAGAAAAAGAGAGAGATTAAAAATGCTCTGATCCTTTGACAACCTTCTCTCAGGGTAAAAACAGATGTGAAAAATCAAGTTTTAAAAGACTTTGGTTTGCCTGTGTTACAGCTTAGAGTATTTGGCAGTGTTTTATTCATGTATTTAAGTGGTTCCTTTAACCTCCTGAGCATATATCACCTTTGAAATACCCAGGTCCTGACCTAAGACATCGTCACCCCAGCTTCTCCATCCTTTCCCTCGTGAAGTTCTCCACAGTGCTGCAAAGGCGAGTGAAGGCCAGGCACAGGAGGTGGCTGCACCCTAGGCTACAATTACCCCTTTATTGTCCCTTTAATGCTGTGCCAGAGAAACGTGTCTTCTGCTTTCATGTCTCTCTGATGATCCGTAATCCATACTCTGTGCAACCTGAGCAATCTATAAAGACCCAGCTCTTACTTTCAAGTGCTGCCAAAAAAAGAAATAAAACAAAATAATTACCCAGGCTTTGGCGACGAGCACACACGGACACGAAGGCACACACACACAGACACACACAGCTATGAAATCCTGCCAAACTCTGACAAATAAAAATGTCCTCACCCTGCTTTCCTGCCGGGGTGCTGTGTGTGGTGCAGGGGATGGGGTCTGTTGCTGTTTCAGCTATGGTGGGACCTCGAGGCTCTTCCCAAGATCAAGGCTCTGCAGGGTGACACGCTGGGCATGCATATTCAGTGAGGGAGATTTACCAGGGAGCTTCAGGGGATCCTTCCCAGCACCTGGAGCAGGGCAGGCTCTCACTGCCGTGGAGGCAGAGCGGCTGTCCCCTGGCAAGGAGAGGCTGGGGACAGCCAGCTCCTCTCCCAGGCATGTCACCAGACATATGATGAGTGGGAAGGCAATCAGGGGGTAAGGTGCCTTGCCAAGGGTTACGCAGCAAGCCGTGGATACAGCTGGAAGAGAGCCCTGCTCTCCTGCCTCCCGTTCCCAGCGCCCCAGCCCTCAGCTCATCCGCCTGCACAGCCAGGCTGCTGGCACCCTGCCCCGGGTGGCAGGTGAGGGACCTGAGAGCTGTCAGCCCACACCCAGGATGGTTCCCTCCTGCTTCCACAGCACAGTGTGGCTGTTGCTGCAGCCCAGCCCTTTGGGTTGTGCTCCTCGCCCGTGGGAGCTGCTTGGAAAAGTTCTCTCCACGCTCACAACTGGTTCCTCCTCCTGCCTTCTGGGTTTTGTGGAGGGCATGCCAACACTGTGGGCTGGCAGTGATCTAAAGGCTGCTGCCCCAACTCTGGGAGCACAGGCTGTCCTCAGGACAGGTGATACCCACCTGTCTCTGTAAACTGCAGTGCAGAGAGACTGCAGATACCTTTTAAAGCAGGAGAAATGAGGGAACTCAGAGCTTTGCCACAGCGAGATCTCATGCCAGGCTTCTTTGTACATCTCCAGAAAACCTTCTGGTTTTGAGCCTGAGTCCTCTATAAGCACTCTAAAAGTTTGCAATTCCCAGAAAGAAAGGATCTTGCTAGGAGTGTAGGAGAGGAGTGCTGGATTCACTCCCAGCCCTGCGTGTGAGCCATGACTGCTGGGAGCAGCAGAGCACAGAGCAGAGCCTGTCGGTGTTGGTGGCCAGCACGGCCACCTCCCCTGCTCCAGGAGCTGTCCCTGGAGCATGGCAGGGCTGCAGCCCATGGAGGGGAGTGTGTGAGGCTGCTGTGCAGGTGGATTGGAGCCCTGGGTGTGCTGGGGAGCTCAGGAGCCCCCTCTGTGTGCCAGTGTGTGGGAGCCTGCACGTGTGCACAGCATGTGTTCGAGGAGCTGCAGCCAGCTCAGCAGCACTCGGCAGAACCGAGTTGTGTAAGTCTGGTTAGAGATGACACTCAGCTGTTGCATTGCAGGAAGAAATAGGGGAAAAAAAGAATCAAGCATGGGAAAGTGAGACAATGTTTGATTTTTCTGTTGGTCCTATATAAACTTCTTTCTAATTGCAGATGGAATATTAGTGTTATTAAAGCTGGAGGTACTTGCAGCTGCAAGCTGAGGAGGTTTTTCCTTTTCTGGAGACATGTTTTTAACATCAGCTTCACCACTGACTCCTATTTCACCCCTAAACAGGGCAGTTCTCAGTGCTTAGCCCCTCGCATCACACACGGAGTGGTTCTACTTTACCTTACAAAACAGGGGAGCTTCTAGCCCTACACCGAGGGCAGCAGAACACATTCCATGTGGGCCACAGAACATCCCTCCCTCCACTCACTCATGAGCCCAAGGTGAGCACTGAGAATGCTCCCAGCTGCATCCCAACCTCATCATCTCCAAATTCCAGCTCAGAAATGTATTTCTACAGCTTCTGCACCCAGACTCCTTCCCTGCCTGGCTGCTCTTGTCCCATCAGGGGGAGCAGCTGCAAACTCAGCACATTTGCCATGAGCTGGGTGTGCAGATAACAATCAGCTGCTCTGTACATGTTGTCCCAGCTTCCTTGGTTGTCTTTTCATTAAACTCACCCATAGCTATTTCCCTCATCTGCCAGCCTGGATCAGTTTTCCCTTAAATATTTCACTGTCTACTGGATTCCTATTGCAGAGAGGGGAAGGGAGCTCTTATGTACCCAAGTGGGAGACAGCCCCTCTCCAGTTTTCAGCACAGTGCAAGTGAGAAGTGAAATATGAGCAAAATGGGCCTCAGAGAAATCCCACTGTGTCCTCCTAAGTGTGAATATCACACATTGGGGAGATATCAGCTTGTGAAAGAGAGGAGATAGTCCCTAATTTCCCTCACACAGCTCTTCATCCTCTCTTCCTTTCCTTTGGGGCACAGTTGGAGTCAGGATGATCAAGTCCGTGATGTTCTTATCCAGGACATAAGGTATGGGGAGAACACACCTTGATACCACTGAAGAAATGATCACATCTCCAGCCTGGAAGCTGCCTGGATCAGTTCTGAGAGCAGGGAATGGTGCCCGAGGCAATGAAGGATGGTGAAGCACAACTGGGTCCAGACTGCTATCACACCACCAACTTTAATTTTTTAGTAGTATCTTTTTCCCCCCTGTAGCTGCTGTAGAGATGTTGTTTCACATTAAAGATTAATCCACTCCACAGGGCTGGTCCCCATGGAAGATATAAAGCTTACTAAAGTGGGATTCTCTTGTGTCTAAGACAATATTGTGAGGTGCATTCAATCTACCTCCTAACAAGCTTGAATCTGAAATTAATTTTTCACGTGTCTTTATGGGGCTCCACTGATGTGAAATATGTTCTGTGGATGTGGCAAAAGGAACCAGAGAAGAAGCAGGGAGGGAATGCCTCCAAGTCTAGAGCCCTTGGGTGGAAGACCCAAGGCTAACTAGCAGCTAACTAGCAGCAATCTGTGAATTAATGGTGGGCCTGGGGAGACAGACATTGAGTTTTGATCTAAGAATCCAGGTTTTGCTCAACTCAGCCCCAAACTCCCCCTATGAGCTTGGGCAGTGCCCTTACATGTGGGGTCTTGGCCTCACTTCCCGATTATCAGCATGGAGTCACGATGATATTTGTGTGATATTTAGACCATGAACTTGTTGGAGAGGCCAGAATGGGGCTGTAGCACCTCCCGGAACACAGACCTGCTGCCCACATGACTGCTGTCCTACAAGCAGTGAATGACAACCATTGTAGCAAGCTTTGCAATGCAGTAGTTAACAAAACCCGGCTATAAAGCACATTTCTCTGCCATGAGAAGTATGGCAGAGCAGTGAGTGAGCTGGGTCTTTCTGGCTCCTGTCAACAAACATGATCATGCAGTCATCACATCTGTTAATAAACATGATCCGTGGGTGAGCCAGGACATGGCTCCAGTTCACAGCAAACAAGCAGTGGGAGAGGGAAATGTTGGATGTGCTGACTCTGAGTCATGGTGGAGTCATTTTCCAGCACCACCCAGCACGGAGGCACAGCCCCCAGTGCACATGGAGATCCCTCTTTCAGCCCCTGTGAGTTTGTTAGGTGGTTCAAGATGCCCTTTTTTGAATACCAATTCAGCCTGGAACATTAAGTGTTCCTTATCTTATGAGTCTTCAGGATCCTTGGAGGAAAAATAGCCAAGTATTTTCTGTAAAGTGCAAGTTGTATTTGAATGTACACTTAATTTCTTTGTGATTGATATCTGTGTGTTAATTATATTCTATTTTCGGCAATACCTTTGCTGTCACAAGGCAGTGCCTTTTATCCAAGGAGTTCAAATTGAATTAGAGACATTAATTAAAGCTCTCAGCACTCTAGTAAGGCAGGCAAGTGCTGTTACTCCCATTGTTTCTTGAAATAAGAAGAGAAGAATAGAGCTGGATGTCTACTTAGCCACTTAAAAGGCAATTTTTATACAGTGGGAGAGCTCAGAGTGATAGATTTTGCACAAAATTATATTGCAAGGTCTGTTTCATCCAAGGGAGGCTGTGCAGCCCCAGATCCCTGCTATAAACAGGCAGACAGGATGCAGTTGCTCTGACTCTCCATCGCTCGCTGTGAACACTCTTCTGCCTCCTGGGATTTTCTACCTTTCCCCTAACCCCTGTACCTTTCATTTATCTCTTCTATTAGTTCCAAATTGATCTCACACATATCCCTTCTGTTTTCCCATGCTCGTTGTTGTGAACTATTTCCATCAGAAATGCAGACTCAGGAAAGAGAAATTACTGAACACATTATTTGCAGTACAGGAATAAGTCCCCTATCTCTTTAAGCTTCATGCACCAATAATTCTTCCTTGTGTCCCACATTTGGCTCTTGGCAGGTTGAGAGAGGTTTCTGCCTGCTGCCATTTACCAGAGGGAAGAGGCTAACAATTGCTATTTGTATCTGAAACACTTCTGCTCTTCAGCAACTTCACACACGGCTTTAGGATGCTGATAAATTAGTAAGAGACTGAAGTGTCAGGGGAGAGATGAAACAGCTTATGTTAGTTTAGAGCTCAACCCTGGAAAGTGACGAATGTCTGACCTCATTTCAGTGAACAGATTAAGTGTACCCTTAATTTTAAGTACAGGATGTGCTACTCTGATTTTATTCAGTTATGCCTGCCTCCAGTTTGTGCACTCAGATTCCTGGACAGCTGATTGCTGCCCCACACCTTTGGGATTTAACTTGTGGAGCAGTAACGCTTCTGTCCTGCCCTTAACTGAGAGATGGGCCATGAAAATCCTGGAAAGACACACCCAGGAGCAGCCCTGCTTATTCTTTGGAAACCCTGCCCAGCCACCCAACCAAGCTGGGGCACTTTTCCTCTGCCAGGCCCAGAGGAATGCAGGCACCATGGATGGAAAGGGAAGCCAATCTGTCCGAGTTTGTCATATGAACTGCTGTGGATAAACCTGAGCTCGGGGAAAACAGAATTTGGGCACTTCTGACCTAGATGTCTTTATAGCTCAGAGTGCAGACACTGATATCTGACTGAGTCAGGGCTGGAGCTGCAACTCAGCAGTGGCTCTGACTCTCTGGTGACTGTGGCATACAACATCGTAAAATCCCAAATGGTTGTAAAGCTATTTCTTTGGGGAAGTGGGATTTCACTATTTCAGGCAGTGATTGGCTAATCCCTCCCCAAATGTCAGTAATTCTGCCCTGATCAGTGTCTAAATTTGCATTATTCTTTAACCACTCCAATCTTAAATATGTATGAGTGGTTAGACCTGTGGGATATTCATCAGCTGAAATATTTTTTGGGTGAGGAAAGGTAAGGAGAGAAGATGAGAAATACCTCTCCAAAAATACTGAGTCCACAAATTCACTTCACTTTTGCCAAATTGTTCATGCTGAAAAAAATAATGATTGGGAGATGTCAGTGTTTGGGTTGTGAGACCTCCAAGGGGAAAGATTTCCAAATCTCTATTTGAAACTACTGGAGCTTTTTCTCCTTTTGATTTGTCTTTCCACCCCCTAATGATGCAACAGTGATAAAAATATCACTTTTGACCCCAAATGACTTGTAGGAGAAAAGATTTTTTCTTCTTCTTCTATTCAGTTTATCAACACTTTGCTTACAACTTGTCAGAATATTCAGCGAACCAAAACCACCCCACAAGCCCTCTTTTATTAATGCAGCTCGACCAGCAGCCTCAAGGGAGACGTTTTTGTGCAGAAACTTCAATTACTCCCTGCCTGTAAGGAGGCAAAAATCACAGTGGTAACTGCTCTGTACCTGCTCTCAGCTCATTTGTACCTGCACTTCAGCTAATTATAAACTCCTGGTGTGATGATGAGGAGGATGAGAGGCGGCTTCAAACGAAGCAGGAGTAGCAGGTGACTCCACCATATCACAAAATCAGGTGGTTTTGGACAGAGGGAGCCAAACCCCAAAAGTCTTGATCAAAAATGCACTGGCCAAGGTGCCAAAGTCACTGGTCTGAATTCCAGGCTCCACAGGCACTTGGGTCAGGGCTCTGCATGAAAACAAAATCCTTCCCAGAGCACTCCATAGGTTGGGCAAAGAATGAAAAGGAACTTCTGCTTGTGCACACGCACAAGGTTTGTGGGGAAGTGTCACAGGGTTATGAAGATGATGAAGGTCTTGAGGAGAAGCCATAGGAGCAGCTGCTGATGTTTGTCCAGACTGGAGAAGAGGGGACTCAGGAGAAGTTGTGGTATTCATGTTCCTCACAAGGGGAGGTGGAAGGGGAGGTGCTCATCTCTTCTCTTTGATGACCAGAGATGGGATCAGAAGGAACAGCTGGAGCTGGGCAGGGCAGGCTCAGGCTGCAGAGCAGGGCCAGGCTCTTCCCCAGAGGGTGCTGGCACTGCCCAGGCTCCCCAGGGAATGGGCACGGCCCCGAGGCTGCCAGAGCTCCAGGAGCCTTTGGCCAGCGCTGCCAGGGATGGGCAGGGTGGGGTTGTTGGGGGGGTCTGGGCAGGAGCTGGACCCTGCTCCTTGTGGGTCCTTTCCCACTCAGAACATTCCACGGTTCTGCCATTGTGCAGCTGATTCTGAATGCGAGACTGGAACAGTGGGTGCTGCACAGACAGCAACCAGCAGGGCGGTCCATGCCCCAAAAAGCTCAGAATCTCTTTAGGAGAGCAAGGACAGCAGATGGCTGGGGACAGATGGGGGAACGCAAGGGAACAGTGAGCTAATCCCGCTCAGCGGGCTGTGGAGCAGCGGTGTCAGCACACCAGCAGCCCAACTGTTGGCAAGAGTTTGATAGCTATTGTCACAAATGAGAGTTAAAAATAGGGAGCCTGGATAATGAGCTCGCTTTTGTAGATGTTTGTGAGGAACTCCTCTCATTTGTGAAGTGGCAGAGATAGAATGAATATAGATGATAATAATAATAATAATGATAAATTGCACTTTTCTGAGCTGCTTATTAAAATATATATATATATATATGGCAGGTGTTGAGCAGTGATTCCTATCAAGCACTGCCCTGAACTTGAAATTATTTCTACTATTATTAAAGTGTTGTCCTAGCTAGTCCACTTCCCCATAATTTCTTTCTAAGTTACACAAAAATGCAGTTCTGTCTTCTGTCTTCCTCAGTATTTATGCACCTCATATCAAAGTCCAGTAATCTTACAAGTGTTAATAGATTTTTATCCTTGCAGTAGCTTTAAGAGATGGGGAAACGTTGCTTTTTTCCATTCAGCAGGATGGGAATTGAGACACGGGATAGATTAATGGCTTGTCCCGGATCATTTTATAACTGCTTCAGGAATTCAACCCAAATCTCTTCCGTCTCAGCTCAGTGCTACGTCTCCTTGCAGTACCCTTCCTACGCACCTTCATGCTACTATTCCAGAATTAGCTGGGACTTGCCACAGAGCTGCTTAGAATTATTTTGGATTGCTCGTTTCATGTCAGGAAAATGCCAATTCATCAGAGGCAAAACACTTTGTAGAAATTTGTTGATTTAAAGGGGGGGAGAAAAAAAGGCGTTTTGATAAAGTCAGCTTTTCTTTGGAACAGAATGTGTTGAGTGTTCCGTTTGGAAGGGATCGGTTCAAGATTGTGTTTTGTTTTTCATTACATGCTGAGTAACATACATTCAAAATCAAAATCAAGTGTTTTCTTAAGCTGTGTGTTTTGACTGAGCCGAAATAGATTTTGTAATTTATGCGCAAGAGGAAATATCCAGATTCATTTAATACTTTTCTTACAGTCTGGTAAAAGAAACACCTGCAAACCAGACACAATAATCCAAACAAAAATTGTACTATTGCCTGCAATTTTTATTAAAAATTTAGGGAAAAGTAATCTGAATGCTCAGTTTAATGAGGCCTGTGCCAGAGTCCAGAAATCCTGGGTTTTGCTTTCACGACTGTTCCATCCTGGTGCCAGTCTTGCCTTTCTAACATATTCCATTGCAGCAATTAGGACCTGTAAGCTGAGAGGCTGAAGGAAAAAAAGTGATGCCAAAACTCCTCTGGAAAGCACCCATGTAATATTCAGTCCAAGAAAGTCAACTCATACCCCACGCCTGACAGTCTGTGCAATATTTCTGTTCTGAAGCTCATTCCTGGGAAGAGACTTTGTCACCTAAGCCCCACACGGAGTGATCCCACTGCACAGGGCTTGGGAAATGCAAACTACCATTGCTTCTTCCAGTAAAAGAAGCTGAGGTTACCTAATCCTTGCAAATGGCTTATCTTCCCATTTGTCTTGTCCCTCTAAAAGGGGCTTAGCCCTTGGCTGGGTTATTGTGTTCCTCCACTCTTACTGGAGGAGCAGAAAGGGCCAAAATCCACAGGCTATTCCTTCTCCTGGTACAGCTCCTGCTGCTTGGACAATGCCAGCCTGCCTGCCAGAATGAAAAACACCACTGGAGCTTCCTCTGGGCACCTCATTTCGGCACCCTTCAGCTGGATGGAGCCAGGAGAAGCAGGGGCAGCTGAAGAGGGGAGAGAAAAGGGAGACTCTGAGCTGTCAGTTGCAAATTCCAGCCTTGAGCAGCTCCACCTTCTTTATCCCACTGGGTGGATCAGGAATTTGCAGTGGCCATGAAGCTCTCTCTGTGCATTTAGTCCCCCTGTTCCCTGCAGCCACTGTCCCAGACCCCTGCCAGGGCACTCTGAGAGCAGGGTGGGACCTCCTGAGGATGGCAGGGCTTAGGCTCCTGTGGGGGACCAGAGCTGCAGGTAGGGCTGGGATGAGCACAGCTGATCCCTGATATGGGCTCCATGTCCCTGCAACTCCCTGGGGGTGACTTAGAGGTGAGTTGCACAAGTCACTGCTTTAGCCATGCAGAGCACTGCTCTGAGGCTGGAAACACCCAGGATCAGCTGCCCTGCCACCCCACAGAGGAGAAGTTAGGTGCACTGAGCTTCACTTCAGGCTAGAAATGTGAGCCAGGATGAGTATTAGCCCCAAACAACAGCATTTCATGGGCAGCTTCTGCAGCAGAAGTCACAAATCTGGAGTGCAGGCTCTGCCATTGCAGGTTCTCCTGGAAAGTCTATTGAAGTCAATGAGCCTTGGGTTGGATCTCATTGCAAAAAGATAATCAAATACCATATTAACTCTTAATTTGGAACAGCATATTAAATTAGAAACTCACATTAACCTGGAACTGCATTTATATTATGAGAAGATTTAAAATCTGTGTATCATGAAGGTGGGAGAACTCCTACCCAAAGCTGTTCTCAGCAGCCCTGAATCCCAGAGCCAATCTACCTGCAGCACTGCATTTCCACCTATTCCCTGAGCCCTAAGCCTGGCATTTCCACTGGGACAGAAGGATGTGTAGAAAATAAAGCCATCTCATCCTTACCAGTATTAATCTGTCAAGCACAGAAGGCTGGTACCAGCTAGACTCCAACCAAAGCCAAGAACTAGAAAATCCCTGAGGAAATTGAGGATCTGCACCGGCATCACAAACACCCTCTCCCACCACTGCACCAGTTCTGCTACACAGATATGCTAAAAAAAAATTAAAAGCTGGAGGAATTCAGTCCTTTCTGAGATTAAAGTTCAACGCCACTCAGGTCTGAGCACCTCAAACATTGCAGCCCTTTGTTACCCACGTTTGAGGCCACCTCTAGCTGTGAGTTTTATTTCTTTCCTTCTCTAACACTGTTCTGCTCTGTGCTTAATCTATCTCCTGACCACCTGGAGCGTTTGAGAGTCTTGGCTGTGATGCTTGTCTGTTTAGATAGACTGTAAGTAGAGCTGGTCAAAAAATTTTGACAGAACAGTTTTTCGCTGGAAAATTCAGCTCACTCAAAATCCAAACCTTGCATGGGAACATGTCAATTTTAACAAACTTTTTTCACATTTAAAGTGTCAAAACAAATCAGTTTGATCTTCTCTCTTCATTTCAGTCATATTGAAATGTTTAATTTTGAGGAAATAAACACATTATATTTGTGCTGTTTCAATTAATTTGTTTTGACATTTTTAGATATTGTGTATTGTATTGATATATGTTTAGGATGCATTATATATTGCATAAAATATTTGGTGCTGTTTATTTTACATATTATCATACGATGCTAAATATTTCCCACAGCATCTTAGTGCTTCAGCACCACAGAAACAGAAGATATCAATGATCTCAAATTATTATTGCTTTTAAATTTTTAGGTCATAAGAGGCCTTATGGGACCATGGTTCTCCTTCACACAGAAGTTTTAAAAAAGCCAACTACATATCAAAAGGCAGGAATTTCCCAAGGAAATTGTCCATTTTCCAAGCAGCTCTGTCAGCTCAATGACAGTAAAGTACAGAAAAGTACAGCTTCTCTCCCCTCTGCAGACCAGAAAAACAACTCCACTGCTTGTTTTTTGTTTGGGTTTTTTTGTTGTTGTTGTTGTTTTTCTGGTTTTGTTTTTGTTTGTTTGTTTGTTTGTTTTAATTTTTTAAAAAGGTAGATTTTCCCAGAGTGGAATTTGTATGCAATGTTTTCATTTTCATGAGCAGCAGGGATTCAAAAGTCTGAATATCACTGACCTCCTGGGACCTCTGTCTTCCAAACCACTTACGTACTTTTAAAATATATATTCCACCTCCTTCTTGGAAGTCTACGAGATTTTTTTGTGGGGTTTTTTTTGGGTTTTTTTTTTTTTCAAACCACCTTTCTGCTCCCCTGCAGGTAGCAGAGGGGAATCTCTCCCCTAAAAAATTTCTGCTGCCACATCTGTGCAGGTGGTGGGAAGGTTGAAAAGAAGGGCAAAGCAAGCGGGGCAAAAGGGAGGGAGAGAACGGCTGAGCCTGCAACAAGGCACTTCTATCAACTCCTCCTTCCAGGGGGAAAATGTCCCCCAGGTCCCCTGTGCAGCCACAGGTCTGAAAAGAGACCCAGACAGTGCTGGGAGGGCACAGAGCCCATTTCAAACATGGAGAGAGGCAGGAGCCCAGCGAGGCTGATGGAATGGAGAGAGAGCAGAGCAGAGTGTCCAGGCACTGTTGGAACACAGGAGCCTCTCTGAGCTCCACAGAAGGAGAAAAGAATGCAGATATTGAATTAAAGTCTTCAGAGAAATTAAGGTATGTTAAACCACATGGACATGAAGCAGAGATGTAAGTACAGGTTTTAGTTATAATTTTAAGTAAGAATATAGCTAAACACTTCAGAAATGCTTTAAGTACCTTAGAAAAATAAAAACCTTTTGGGGTTTTGAGAACTGGGCCTAACAAGCACTAAGGCCCAGTTCTCTGGCCTGGCTTCAAGACATAACAAAAACATAGTAAGAACATTGTTTGAGTTAAGATAGAACAGATAGAATCATACATGTGAATAGATAAAAAATGCATGTAAATAAGGGTAGGAACTGCCACTGTTTTTCATACTTTTAGAGTTGGGCTTTGATAGGCGTAGAGGGAACGCTTAGAAACATGTTTTTAGTTCATTGGTCAATTTATGAAATAAATCACCTGTACTGGGGTGAGATGGATGCATGAATGGAGGAAGAAGAGTAGGCCGTAGCTGAGGAGGAGGATGAAGAAGAAGATCACACACAACAGGAGAAGAAAGAAGAACAGAGCTGCCAACAGACTTCTGCCAAGTGAGACCTCTTGCCAAAAGCTGCTCTCAGGACCTCTGCCCTACAGGACTCTGCCAGAGGCCTTCAGCATGGACTTTAACAACACAGAACTCTGCCTTCAGATGAACGCCTTTCTGCAAATAAAGCCTTATAGCAAACGCCTGCCTCTGCCTCTTTGAAGGTTTAAACACATTTTAAGCCTCAACAATGCACAACCACTCTCCTTCCGTCTGCTCCCTTCCATCAGGGTTAAAGGAAGTCCCAATACACGCTGAGGGCTGCTCCTCCCTCAGGAAGGCTCAGCACGCTTGGAAAGAGGGATCAGTCCTCACCACCTCTGTATGTGCAAGAGACCTGCGTATGTGTAGTGGGGATAAAAAGAAGCATTCCCAACTTTTGGATATTTATTTACAGTGGAAGCGGGGCTTTCCTGTCTGCTTTTCCTCTGAATGGGACACGCCTGCTGCGCCAGGCTCCATGGTTGGAAATCTGAATTCGCCCACGCAGCTGCCGGGAGTGCACCTCTGAATGCAGATCTGCCTGGAAGTGTCCTCGTGCTCCAGCTGGCCTGTCACTACGGATTACAGCTCTTGGCTAATAGTGAGCACTGCTGGAGTCTGAGACTTCCATTAAAAGCTGATGTTTGCACCTCCCTGCCCCACAAATGGCTCCATCCCATCCCAGCTGACGTTTCTGTGCGTGTGGCCTCATCTCTGGGGTGGGGAAGGAGCAAAGTGCCTCAATTTGTCTCTGTGTTAGGCAACAATGGAGCAAGTCGAAGGCAGGAAAGGAGGTTTGAGGATGATCAATTTTGAAAACTGTGGATAATTTACTTGAAAGTTGACCTTACTCCTTGTCACCAGCACATCTGTAGTATTGGAGCCCCATCCCTCTGACAGCAACAGTACAACTGAGCATGGAATTACCCCCTGGGAGAGTCCTTGAGGGAAATGCTTCATTACTCCAAGTTCCACTGCGGAGTGTCTTTTGGAAAGCAGGAATGCTCCTGCAGGGAGATATTGCCCATCCGTGCCAGACACTGCAAATCATCAGCCCTTCATCGCCGGAGGGTCTGAGGGCTGCTGACAGATCCAAAAGGATTGGCGTGGACACTTGACCTTTCCTCAGTGCCAGGAGGAAACCACTGACCAGGAAGAACAGCACATGCTCAACCAGGCTCTGCAAAGGGAGGCAAGGAGGTCTGGAAGAATTGAGAGCTATTTGTAAAGCAAACACTGCAGCTTCAGCACAACCTGTGCACTTGGCCAGCACTGCCATCACTCGTGGGCAGCCCGAGGGGTGACTTCCAGTTTGGCAAGTGCCAGGTGCCATCACAGCTCCTCCTGCTCCAAGGGAGATATTCAGAAGGAATGCCTACAAGGCTTCCACAGGAATGCTGAGAGATTCACACCTTTGTGGGCTGGGGGAAGGACAGGACATGCTGAGTGGTACTTTAAAGTTTCCCTGGCATGGTGTCCCGCCAAAGGGAGCGAGCCGTCCCCTCCACCAGCCTGCACACATTCTCCTGCTAGAAAGTCCTCACCCTGGAGGGATCCTGCACGCCTCTGCAGCTTCCCAAAGTGACTTTGAAAGCAATCCAGAGCAAGCGTCACAATTGTGTCTTCAACAGCCTGACTCCCAGAAAGATCCTGTGCAATCAGCTGGCCAAATCCAAATCTGAAAAACACCTCCATGTCTGGTCATGATTAATTAATTCTGCCTTGACATTCCCCAGGGCACCTAGCAGCTAGTCAGAGCTGCCAGAGAAAGAGACACTGCTGTGGGAAAGGATAAATAGTCTTTCCTCAACTGCAGACATCGAATTAGATAATAAATAGCTGGCTAGATATATAATTTTGTATGAGTGTTAAATTAAATGCAGAACAGGAATACAGCTGGCTTATCCCTGTGAAATCAAAGGTGTTGGGAAAGAGTTTCCAAAGAAAGAAAAGTATTTAGAGTCTGCTGTGCTCACGAAGACATAGCCTGAAGTTATCTATCATGGCTTATGTGACTGTTTACAATGACAGACAGCTATTCTTGGACATTTTATTCCTGGTATAATATTATCAGACCAGAGAAGCTCAAGGAAACTTCCCTCTAATTTACACCTGTGTTTTGTCCCTCCTCCTGCAGACCAGACAACATCTTTGTTCCCATAAGACCTACCTGGTTTGTCCCCACCAGCTGTTGTGGGCTCAGCCTGTGCTCCTCAGGGAGCTGCAGCTGCCAGCCCAGAACAGAGGCTCTCCTACATCCCCTTAAACACTTCAGTCCCCTAAACCCACAGCTCCTGCCCAGGTTTTCCCAGTGACCACACAGCAGAGGCTGCAGTGACAAACAGGGGATCCTGCAGGGCTGGAGGAAGCTGGCAGGAGGTGCAGCGACATCCCGGGCTCAGGTGGGGCCCTGTGGCCCAGAGCAGATGGCTGTGGAAGCCCTGCCAGCACGGCCAGCACAGGGAGCACCATCACCCCAGCCTCACTGCATGTGCACACCCACAGCTGACGTTACTGCCGCGCCACAAGCCCCGGTGCACAAACACAGCCACGCAAATCACGGCAGGCTGGCCTTGCCTGAGCTCCTGGCACAGCACAGGGCAGGGTCTGCTGGTTCTCCTTACGCATCTCCCAGTCCTGGGAGTCTCTGCTTTGGCCCCTGTATCCCTGAGGAGACATGTCCCACCCTGCAGATATGTTGATGTTCTCTTCCTGAGACATTCAGTTCAGACTCTGCTCCCACTGCAATGAGGTTTCTAAGCGTGCAGGGGCTTCCTCTGCCTTCCTGCACCTTCGTGCAGAGCTTGAAATCAGTTCAGATAAACCCCTTCCTCCTTCTTTGCAGCTTTCCTTCACCCACCTTGCTCCTCCTTTCTCCATCACAGCAGGCACAGCCTAGACATGTTATTAACACTTGCCACTTCGTTAGCAATCTTCTCCAGGAGGAGCAGAGGAGAAAAGAGGAAAGCGTGCAAAAATTGGAGAGTCAGGAAAGTTGGATTAAAGGAAGAGTAGCAAAGACTTGAAGCTGTGAATGAGAAAGTGCAGGAGTAGAAGGAGTATGAGAAAAATCCAATGGGTGAGAAAGAGATTTATAATTAATCCCCAGGCTGGTGAGAAAGCAGGGAATGAAGTCAAGACCATACTCTTCTCTATATGGCTCTGCTCCTGATTTACTTTGACTTCAGACAGATCTTTTTACTTTCTCCTTTTATCTCCCATCACTCTGGACCCTTTGAGTATCTGTTATTTGAGGTAGGAATTGTCTTTAACTGTGTGCAGCATAAAGGAAACTGCAATCATAGGCACTAAAGGATGCGAGACATTGTTTTTATCACGTCCTAAAATTAGGCTCAGAAAAGTGCTTGGGGATTGTCTGCCAATGTTTATTAATTCAGATTGAATTCATTAGATAGTTACTGTCAAAAAGTGGGAAGGGAAAAAATTACAATAATCAAAGCACATGACTGCATTGTTCCTTAACACAAATGCTTCATGATGAGATGTTTATAAAGTGGATCTAAAAGGATATGTCAAAAAACCAAAACTGACCAAAAATTAAATAATGTGGTTATGAAAAAAAAGTTATTAATTTATACAAAATTTAAATTTTAAAGTGATTTTCTATTCTCTTTTCCTTTAGTCTCAAATATAAAATCTTTTCATTCTTCCCCCGCCACACTAATTATATTTAAATACCTAAAAGTAATTTTTCCCTTCCTTTTTTTCTTCCAGAATGAAACGGATTACAAAAAAATGAGAGAAATCATTATTCACCTATTCCTACCAGGAATTCCAATAACTGTCTGTCAGATCTTCATAACAACATGAGGGATCTCAGCAAGGCTGAGTTTCTCTGAGTTCCTTAAGCTGATGACTTTCAAAGTCCTTTGCTGTCTTCTAGTCTAAACCTGCATTCAACAGAGAACTTAAAATGAAATAATTAGATTTACAGCAAAATAGATGAGCAAATCCCTGTATCAAAAATGAGTGAAAAGTTCCCAGGAAATTATCTGAGAGTGAGTTTACTTTTTCCATTAGAAATTGCCATATGCTGCTGGTTTATTTTAAGACAGTGACACCATCCCTTTTCACCCTCTATTTCTCTGAATTTCCTTTTCACTTCTCCTGGCTCTCCTTTTTTTTTTTTTTTTTTTTTTTTTTTTTTTTAATCACTACAGAACCAAACAGGCACAAAGTCCCTACAGATAATTGAAACGTGTGATGTCCAAGTGCCTGTGACATTAAGCCAAAAAAAGAAAAACAGCAGAGCTCCCTCCCTCAGCCATCCCTGCCTCAAACCCCCGAAGAGCACTCAGAATGACGCACCAGCACGCAGGGCTGGGACCAGCCTGTCCCAGGGATCCTGCTCCTCAGGCAGTGTCTGCACCCATTTCTTGTGGCTGGTTTCCCCAGCACAGGACCCTGCTCACAGCAATCATGGTCCTGGAGGAATTCAGGGAAGCAGCACCCTGCTCGGCTTTCTGCATGCACAGGATTTAAAGAAAATGAGGTATGTGTGTAGGAATTGGGCATCTAAATGTCTCTGGGTGTTTCCACATTGCCAAAGATCTCAGCTCCCTGTATGAGTTTGCTCTTGGAGTTTCTCCAGGAGGAAACAAGGTTCTCCTCAGAAGTAAGCCAGTTCTGGGTATATTTTGCTTTGTTAACACCAGTGTTGGGCAATATGAGCAAGCACATGTCCTCCAAGGGTTTATTGTCATCTCCCACAGTCCTGCAGCACTGTCCCAGCAGGTGTTGCATGCTTGAACACTCTGCACATGGGCCATGGAAAATGCATCCTGAGTCTCTGAACACAAAAATACAGTGTTATTGAGCTGGGAATCAGTCCTCATATCCCTTCAGATGCCTGGAATTTTAAACTTACACCTAAAAATAAAATCCAGAGTGTGTCTCAGCTCTCCTGTTGATTTCCTTTTCGCCGAGTCCAAATGTTACTGATGGAGGTCTGGAGACCAGAGCAAGGCTGTGCGAGGGCAGCAGAGTGTGTTTGTCCCCAGCCCTTCCATCCACCACTGCCACAGCACCCGAGGGAGGGTCATGCCCCACCATCAAAGGCGTGTCCCTGTGATGTGACACACGAGGGTTTGGGGACTGCACTTCACCCGTGTCAAGCCTTTACAGAAGAGCTGCCTCAGAGGAGCAGCAGTGAGAAAAAAAAAAAAAAAAACAACAAAAATGTGCAGCCACAGGAAAAAAAAACCTCTGTCTTCAAACTTAACCAAGTAATGAGAAGCACTGCAGGAGGATCCGCTGGTAGGAAGGGCTTATCAGCCTCTCTTAGTCTTCTATTTAATGCTAGCAGCTTTATCATTAATTGTTCTTTACTGCAAATGCTGAAGTTGGTAAAAAGATTAATATGAAACCGCAGCCTTGATTCAGCATTCTTAAAGCACAATGCTCAAGTCTATGTGTGTGTGTGTGTGTGTGCACGTGTGTGTGCGCGCACTTGCAAACTTCATTTTATGTTTTTATGAGAAAGACTCATTTCTGTGTGCAAGAGAGACAAATAGATCCAATTAGCATGTTCTTCCCTTATCTACTCCAGTAAAAGATCAGCTCTGCCAGTGATCTTAGGCGAGGAGGAGAGAAATTAATTCAGGCCAGATTTCTGAAGAAGGAGCCATTTTACCGGGGTGGAGGGGAGAGAGAGGCAAACCAGTACTGCTTTTGCCCAGCACTGGAAATGTGTAGAGTCAGCACAGCTGACCACCATTCTTTGGGGGATTACATTTCCTGAGGACAGGGGTTGCTCAATTCTTTAAAAAACCCAGACTTTCCCTCATGCCAAACTTGGATCCAAGTTCCCTGAGTAGTTCCTGTCCGCTGTGCGAGCCAGAGGCTCAGAGCCGCAGCACTGAAGGGATTCAGCTCCTGTGCATGGAAACACATGCATTCAAAAAGCACTTCTGCAAAGCTCCCAGCCTCAGTGACCTGCTCAAGGTCATATATAACATGTCAGTGACAGCAGCATGATTGAACTATCTTGCTACAGCGCTGCTTTATTCACACAGTGCTGCTGCATCCCAAAGCAGCCACTGCTGCCTTCCTCTCCTTATCTCATCCTCCTTTAGAGACACATCTGTCCTGTGCTCCGTAAACCATAATATACCTGTAGTCTTTTATTCACTCTGTCACTGGGCAGTTTTATTACAGATCCCTGAATTATCCAGCCTAGACTGCAATCTACTTATTCCTGTCAGCTGTTCTCACTTTCGACCCTCACCTCACCTTTCAGCCTTGTCAGTGTTTTAAGGCTTTCAGGTACTTGAAATGCAGGGACAATTCTGATTCTCAGGGGAAATCCAGCAGGATTCCACCAAGGCCAGCCTGCTGGTCTCCCTCTATTTTCTAAATGCAGATGATTGGAAACCAGAAGCTTGCACTGGTCTCTGCAGTCCCATTTGAACCAATCCTTCAAGAATACTAACAGCTGCCATTTTAGACCTCTGATCCCCATTCTTGCCACCCATAAAATTTTATTCCCTGCCTTTCTCTGCTCCTTTCATCAGAAATCAATCTTCCAATAATGCAGGTAAATTGCAGTTCTACCTTATAAGAGGGGTTTTTTTGGGGTTTTTTGTTTGTTTGGTGTTTTATTGTTGTTGTTGTTTTGGTTTGGTTTTTGTTTGTTTGTTTGTTTGTTTCTTTTTCCCCCTGCATGCACCTTTCTGGTGAATTTTGCAGAACAAAAACTCCTTCATCCATCCTTCCCAGCCCAGGCCACAGCACAGTAATCATCACACCTCCACACCTCCTCACTGGCAGATTTGCACCTACCACTCACATCCCCCTCTTTTTTGCCATCCAGGAAGCAAAGGACTCGTTTGTCCTGATGTGGCAATTTGTCTGAGCATTCACACCTGCCCCACCAGCGAGTTTTGTGTTCCCACCAGCCAGCTCCCCCTCCCTCCTCCCAGTCACGCACCTGTCAGAACTTTATCCCATCTATTGGTATGTTTTCCTCACAGCCATCAGCTGCCCGTCCTTCCCACCTTTCTGAAGGAAGCACTGCTTTATTACCTGACCCTGGGAGAGCAGTTTCTTCCCTGCTCACCTAGAGATGCTCATGGCCACTGCAGAAGTGGCCCTCAGCAAGTGTCACCTGCTGAAGGTGAACTTCCCTGTCTGTACTCAACAGCCTTGTTTTCTCTTCACCCAACCTCTGTCCTCAGCAACAGGAACAGGATGGCTGGTGGGGGAGGAAAGCTATGGAGAAAGGCACATTCCTCTTCCCTCCCAGCAGCACGGTGATGGTGGATGACCCTGGGCAGGAGGCAGGACTGTGTTCAACACAAGGCAGGCAGGGGAGTCACCCTGGGACCCTCAGGGGACGGGACTGTGGGAAAACATGGGGAGAGGACACAGCTCCAGGGCTGGTCTACGTCTGCCCTGTCACTCCTACCAAGCTGCTTTGGTTAATTCTCAGGATTTCATGCACCCACTTATCTCTGTCACAGCCTCCCTCCATGCACCAGCTTGGGTGGACTCTTTAAGGTTCCTGGAGGCTGATTTTCCAAATGTTCCCTGTATCCCATGGCAGTATTTAAGGTCCCATTTTCTACAATGTTCTGCTACCTTTTGCCACCAACTACTTTCAAAATCTGTCAAGGCAAAATTGCAATCTGAAATGCTGCTAGTGACAGGATTTGAATTGTTCTCCGAGCCTTCTGCTGCATTTCCTCTGGTACTGAGTGGAGGTGACAGCATTGCCTGTTTCTTTTCCTCCTCCTCTGCCCAGGCAGCAGGCCCTTGGGGACAGGGAGCTGGTGTCTATGCAGAACCTGGTGCTGGGAATCTCCAGGCTCATCCCAGCTCTGCACCACCCGCAGATGCCGGTGCTGATAGAGGAAAGTGAGCTGTGCAGCTCGGGGTCACTGCTGCCGCCTATAACCACCCGTTTTATGTCCTACTTCAATATCTGCTCTAATCACTGAAATTACTTTTGTGGGAGTTGACACAGAAGAGGAGATTGCTGGATTGATATTCTGTCTGGCATTGATGAAAACCTTTTTGTAATACCTTAATCCAGCACCCAAAGAAGCAATTTGCTAATCTCTTGCTGACTTAGCTTCCTGCGGGATCGACCATAGGCAGTCACATTACCTGGCCAACCATATTATGTTCTTTTCTATGTAGAGAGAAAATGTCCTTCCTGACCCCAGAAGATGGTCATCCTTTGCTTTGAAGCCTGAGACCTGATTACCATTGTCCCAGATTGCAGGGCTGCAAATGCTATTAATTGCTACAAAGTTATGTAGCCTTTTACAGTTCAAATCCACCCGGACTTTTATCTCAGCGACATCCTGCAGCAGGGAATTGTGTGCCTTCACTATACACTGAAGAAAGGACTATTTCTTTTTAATTTGCTTTAAAAGTTGTGCCCTTTAATTTTGATGTCTCCCCTTGTTCTTCTATCATCAAAGTGTTAAAATACTTCTGATCACTTTTCATTTTAACCTTCATATACCTTTGTACTGGAACTCGAATGTCCCTCCTCACTCCCAGCTTTCCCAGACGAGATGAACTGTTATTTCCAGGCTTCCCTTATTTAACTTGTTAATATTTGTAAAGCAATTTAAAATGTATTAATATGGTTCAATTATAATATCACTTCTATTTCCCATCCTTCCTTTTAATGTCTCAAGTGTCCATCTAATTTGCCATCAATCTCCATTGATTCTCCCTCTGATGATATGTTAGTCTTTATAATATCCCGGGGAATATTTCTTCTGCCTTCCTGACCAGCATTTTGGAACAAAGAAGCTGAACACTGATGGACTATAAACATGATTCACTCTGCACTCGGTGTGTGTATGGATTTGCTGTTGCTTAGGCTTCAGTCTTGGAAATCAGATTCATTATGTCCGTGGGGCTGTAATTAAAAGTTTGTCTGTGCAATTCCATTGCAGAATCAGGCTCTTTGTAGATCTGACTGCTCGTGGTCAGTGACAATTGAGCCCAGGTGTGAAAAAGAATCTGTTGATAAACTTTGAGCAATATATGAGCAGTCAGAGACACAACCTGCAGCAGCAGGGCCCTTGAGACAAGAGGAGTGATTTTGCCATCTATCCAGTCACAAAGATGGGAGAGAACTGAGATATGGTTATTCACCCCTTCTCTTTCCCACAGAAAGTTGGGAGACACACAAGGAAATGCTATGGTACTAGATCTAAACCCTCCTCCCCAAAAAAATACTTCCATAGATGACTCATAACTTACCCCATTACTGCAGAGTGTTATGAAAACACAAAACATGAAAAGAATCAATAAAGAAATAGTCACACACATAGGCTACTCCATCTGGCACTGCAGATGACAGTCCTCAGACAATCATTGACTTTGCACATCCCCACACAGCTGAAAGGTTATCCCAGGAGTGGCAGTGCTCATCCATGTCTTTCTGATCCCTTTAGTATCCTACTGTTGTGGTTAGAACATTTCTCCATATTTTCTAGTCTTAACAAGGCCAAATCCAGCTTCATCAGCAAAATATATCCATCCTTCAGCCCTCATCCTCCAGCAAATACCCTGAGTGACACTTCTAGTTCCAATCAGTCTTTTCACCTTAACTGTTCCCCCCAAGAAACAAATAAAAGGATTGATGTGCATGTATCTCTAATTGCACAAAAAGGGTTTTATCTAAATATTTCTAGAGCTCAAATTTCCACTTCTTGGTTACTTTAGTTAAATATTGTGGGGAAATCCCTGGTTGACCAGATTTATCTATTCACTGGCCTAAAACATGGTCCATCATTTTCAAATACTTTACAGTTCTCTTTTAGAAGAATGGAAATGGCAGATAAACACATTATCAGCATTCTCCAGCATAAAACAGCAAAGCCTGGAGTTGTTTTGCAGAAGCAACTCCGAATTTGGACGACATGACAATAAGCAATTCTAGAAATAGCTGCTCGTCTTAAGGCTATGTTATAGGGATCCTTGTTGCTGCTTTCTTCTCTCTGCTCACAATTTTAGCACAAACACCGCGCTGCTTTTGTTAGTTCTTCCCTTTGACTTTCTCTGTATTTCTGAGGCATTCTTCGGTCTCAGCTTGTGCCTCCGAAGCTCTCGCCTCTCCTTCGAAACACACCTTTGATTTCAACTGCAAACCTCACTCAGCACACAGCAGTGTGGGAAATGGCTGGAATAACATTCCTGATTCAGGCAGGGAGTGGTCTGAGCCAGGAGGGACCCAGAGCCACATATGTACCCCAGCATATGTCTAAGGGCTCTGCTTACCCGCTCACCATCTGCACCTGCCTGAAGAGCAGCCACGCGCCAAGAGCAGCCCGGCTGCTCCGGCACCCGCATCCTGCCTTGCTGGTGTCTGTTCCACTGATCCCACAGGTCCAGCTAAGGATCCACACCTGCTCACCCTGGTCCTTCTGCCTGCTCTGAATCCCCAGCCTTCTCCCCGGGGTCACAGCTCCTTTCTGCTTGTTCTTCCCTGGTTAGTTTTAGTTGCTTTGTCATTTCCCATAAACTCCTTTTATTTATTTTTCTGGTCCCGCAGCCTCACCTGGAATCTGCTGCCTGCACAAGGCAATGTTTTAAAGCTCACCTTCCCTGTCTTCTGCCCTGCTTAGCAAGTCAGCATCCACAGCTGCAAGGATAAATTACCACAGGGGTCCTCAGTGTTATCAATGTCTCTGACAGCCACACACGCAGCTAGGGCAGGGTAAAGAAATGGCTAAACGGGATCGGTTGTGCCGACTCAGGACTTCTGGCCAGAACTGTATCCAAAACCATGATGGACACAGCGGAGTCCAGAGCACAGGCCAGGCTCTAAATCACACTCTAAATCAAAGCCTAAGAAAGAGATCCTCACTCACCACAGAGCCAGTTAACAGCCCTGGCTTCGACAGACTGCGATGATTTACAGCAAGAGGCTGCAAGCTTTTCACAGGAACTCGCTGTACAACATACTCCAGCTGTAACATGCAAAGATGTAAAAGTCCAGGCTGTAAGAGGACTCGTTGTAAGGCTTCAGGTTGTATCTTCTCTAAATACCATGGTAAAGAACGTACTTCCTATCAGGATAGCAAAGAGACAGGTCCCAGGCATGAGAAGGCTACACGATCCAGAGCTACTCTACTGGAAATTGGGAGTACAGAGAACAGACTCCTATATTCTCTTTTGATATCCAACCAAAAGTCCTGGAGCAAATTGTTGGGGTTTTGTTGGTTTTCTGGTGCTTCTCTTACGTGTGAGAACCTCTTGTAGCTTGGGTTGCAAGCTTGGACTGTCAGCTTTGAAATGATTTGCTGTAATTCATGACTCTTTGGGAGGGAAGATGTTTCTGTGATAGAAATACTCCACTGAATGGTGCCCACTGCTCACACACACACACAGAATGGTTCTAGGGCTGCAAAGCTGTACTGGTGCTTCTGGCACATCAGTTTCTACCTTTGCCCAGCATTTCCATCAGTGAACAACAGCAAGTGTCTGGCAAAGGCAATTCACTCCATCCTCCTCTGCAGGTGACCCTCTCTAGATTATTCACTCCTCTATGACTTACTGCTATTCCTATTGCCTCTGGAAGAGGTGATCCATCAGCAGTGCAACTGGTTGTTTTTCTGGAACAGGAGCCAGGAATCACACGTGTGAGAGTTCAAGCACTGGGGAATGCTATGTTGACACCCAAAAACATGCCACCACCACTGGTGGCACCGTGGGTCCCACGCAGCCAGCACTGCCGCAGACACAGCAGCAGCTCTGTGCAAGCTGAGCTCTGCCAGCTGCACTGTGCAGGCAACAGTAAAATGTAGAACACATGAGTTCAGAAGAACAAATAGCAAAAATAAATAAACATCTTTCTCCTGTGAAGCTGCTTGCAGGTCCTGCCTCAAGGTTGCAGGAAAACAGCTCCCCAAGTAGGGGGCTGCAAATGTTATGCAAACTTTCAAACCAGGTTCAGGGGAATCCTGGGTCTGACTCTTGTTTCCTTTCCAAAATGACATGTTCATATACCCAGTTTATGCCACCTCCACTTGGGATGTGATCCAGCATTCCTGAAATAAACTCAAGTCCTTCAATAGCCTTCAGCTTCAGTTTAATCAGCTGCTCCTCTGAATTCTGCTCTTTCTCCCATTCCTCCCTCCCACTAGTCATGACTTTTCCTCCCTGGCACTGCATAGCTTAGCTCATCAGCAACAGCTGTCCTGTGCCTACTACATACCCTGGGAATGTCATCTCATTCGTCTGGTCCATCTCTGCCCATCCTCTCTCCTGACAGAAGAACCTCGTAGACTTATCCAGTTTGCTTCCGCAGGTCTCTCTCCCTGACAATATTTCCCTTTTCCACACCATCTGCAGCCATAAGCCCACTGGCCAGACATGCTCCAGGCCCAGCACATCAGCTGGATGTGGCCATGCAGAGGCACAGCAAGCAGGGAAAGCCTTCCCTGGCATCCAGGAACACTCTGGAGTACCACACATTGCCGGGAGGAGATGTTTTGCCCTGACTCAGCTCAGCACCATTCCCTAACTCAGCACCCTGCTCTGGCTGCCATCTTCCAGGGAAGAGGAAGAACCACAGGACCAGCCCCCAGTCCCTGGATCTGTTCAGAAGCCAGATCTCTCTCTCTCTCTCTCTGTGTGTGTGTGTGTGAATATTCTCCCTTTCTAAAAAGCTGCACTGTGTGGCCTGGAAGGAAATGGGCCAAGGTCCTTACGGTTGTTAAAAATCTCATGATACTTTTGCAAGCAGGATGGTGTAAATCAAACAACTGGGCACAAGCTCCCTCGGCCCGGGTAATTTATATTCTGCCTCACTAAGTTCATCTCTGCACTTCCAATGCATGAAGTGATTTTTCACTTCCCCTGTAGTATTTGCTGGCACGGAAAAGCTGCTGGGCTCTGTCCCAGAAGTAGCTGCATTTCATCACCGGGTGAACGATCCCTGCACGCACCGGGCCGGCTCCCCGCAGGCTCCGCTCGCCCCGCGGCTCCGCAGCCGCACCCGTCCAGCCGCACCTGGGCTCCAGAGCAGAGCCCGGCACAGCACCGAGGCACAGGGGCACACGCACGGCCCCTGCGCCCCGGCCCCGGCCGCGGCTGGGGATGGGGCGGGGGATGCGGGCTGGGGTGAGGGCAGGGGTGCGGGCAGAGGATGCTGCCGGGGAATGCAGACAAGGGATGGTGCGGGCAGGGATGGTCCGGGCAGGGATGGAGCGAGCAGACAGGGATGGTGCGGGCAGAGATGCGGGCAGGAATGATGCGGGCAGAGGTGGTGCAGGCAGGGATGGTGCGGACAGGGATGGCCCGGGCAGGGATAGAGCGGGCAGGAATGGTGGTGCG